>JAOEHY010007681.1:6078-42549 GCA_025447955.1 Psilopsiagon aurifrons
CCCTACAGGCCCCCTTCAGATACTGGAAGGCTGCTATGAGGTCTCCACGCAGCCTTCTCTTCTCCAGGCTGAACAGAAACAACTTTCTCAGCCTATCTTCATACGGGAGGTGCTCCAGTCCCCTCATCATCCTTGTGCCCCTCCTCTGGACTTGTTCCAACAGTTCTCTTTTTTATGTTGAGGACCCCAGAACTGCATACAATACTCCAAGTGAGGTCTCACAAGAGCATAGGGGCAGGATCACCTTCCTCGACCTGCTGGTCACGCTCCTTTTGATGCAACCTAGGATATGGTTGGCTTTCTGGGCTGAGAGAGCACACTGCCGGCTCATGTTCATATTTTCATCGACCAACACCCCCAAGTGGAACTCAGAGAGAGGAAGTTTATCACACCTGCCATTTCACTCTCTTGCTGAAGGCACTCTGATGCCGAGGAACAAGGCTCCCAAAGGAACCTGTTTCCAGTTGTTTAAATATTATTGTTCAGTGCTGACAATTTGTATCCTTCAGATTTTATGTTTAATTGGAAACACATCCTTACAAGTTCCTCAGAAGATTTTGCAGCTTCCACAGCACCTGGCCAGTGGATACACATACCTATGTAACATACTGTGTGAATTCAGGAACTGCTGAATGCTCAAAACCCAATTTTTCCTATCTGCTAAGCTAATGACCTCTTCTAAAATGTCCATGAGCTATGAGCATTCCTTTTTTAGCTTTGCCAGCATAATCATCTTACAGCCTGACACTAGCAGTGTGTAAATTATTCTCGCTTATTTTTTTCTTCCTGTTCAAATTTCTCAGAAATGAATTCTCCCCTCCATTTTGTCTTATTAAGCACAGAAAAAGAGAGAAGGAGAAAAAAAGGCATTACCACTGAGTGAATTTTCTTGCAATCTGACACCTTCCATTTCTAGACAGGTTGAAACAACACAGAGACTACTTTGGAGGATACATTCTACAAAGATGCATCTTTCCCAGAAACACAGAAGTAATTGCACTGCTTAATGAAAATTCCATGGAATTTTATTGGTGGAAGAATGGACTTGAGGTTTTCAAAAACAAAACCCTGGAAATTATACTGACTGACAAGTGCAGATCTTGGGAGGTTATGCAGGTGTTGTTGTTGTACTCAAAACATTTACTCTTCACGTACTGGCATTTACTTCTGCACTAAGACCTGTATCTTCAAAAAGTCAGAAATAAGAAGAATGCTTGCCATGCTTTCCTTATGAGCACATACCCTTAGAGATGGTAGATTCCCTTTTTGTAAATTCCACTCAACACTGCAGATGAGTACAGCCTACACCTCCCCCCTAGAGTCTAGCATGAAACTGGTCGGAGAACTGCAGGTGGTGTAATTTCAGGGGACTCTTTCTGTAGACGACCTCTTGTTCTTGAAGAGCTACAGAAGACTACAGGCACCATGGGAAACATTTTTCTCTGGTATTTTCTGTTACATTTTTATGGTTCACTTTAAAATGAGCAGTTGAAAGTTTGGTTTTATTTATATCTTGAGGTTTTCTCCAAAAAGTGAAGAAATAGTTCTGAATTTTCTTGATTGCAGATGAAAAGACACAACCTTTCACCAAACAGACCTGTATGCTATATTCATTTTGAAACTATGAGTCACAATCTTTTCCTGAGAACATCAACAAAACAACTACAGATTTGTTCAGTGAAACAGAGGTTTAAGAGAGAGCTGACAGAAAATAAATCTCTGCAGATCTCCCTCCACAAAAGCCCTGCTCAATTATTCTGCTAGGTAGAAAACCAAGAAAAAAATCAAGATTTGTTTCTGCCTTGGAAATTTTAGCACTCTTCCCTAAACTGTGAAGAGTGCCTCAAATTTGTGAGGACTGCGTGAAGGCCAGGTCCAAGCACAAGCAACTATTTGGGCTCAGTTCACAGCTGTTTGTGTCCACTGCTCCATCTCAGACTCCTCCTGGTCACAGGGAGCTCCAGAAACCTGGCTGTGATACAGATGTCTCTAAAGGACTGACTTGACAATCTGCATTTGAAAGGCCACATGAATAGTTTCACCTGATGATTAATCCCTCTTCCTTTCTGAAGAAGGAAAGGACGAAACCACAGAGAAACAGAACCCATTTCTGTACTTCTCAGCAGGGAACTCCCTAACCTCTGACAGTCACAGGCAGAGAACAAAATTAGAACATATAATCTAGAGCCTTTTTGGCTTTTAATCTAACCACATTTATTATCCCAAACAAGATGCTTACTCTAGTGTTTCAAAGCAGAGCCCAGAAAGACAAAAATTACTTTCAGAGTGTGTAAAAGCCCAATGAGCAGGAGAACACTGGTAAGGCTCAAACATTTAAATAAAGGGGAACTTCTCTGTTTGCTTAGTTTGTCAAAAGCAGTATACAGACAAGCACAGCTCTAACTAAAGTTCATCAGTAATCATCGATGCTTATGGAATCTGTTCAAACATTTTTAAAACAGCCTAAAAGAATTAGAGAACACAAATGGTAGAATACATCAAAGAACAGCATAAGAGAAAAGCTACTTACAAGACAGCAAAAAGGGGCTGATGCACATCAGAGACACCCAGGAACAACTAGAATGTGATCTCAGTGGCTGGCTTTCAGCTGGCTAAAGAAGAACTTCTGCTAAAGTCAAAGGAAAGCTGAACTGTTGCCAAAAGGGAAACAAAACTTGAATACACTTAAATTAACAGACTACAAATTTGCATTCAGGAGCATATGTCTTACAGGCAGACTTACGGACTTCAGCCTTTCAGTTCAGGGCATTTCTGGTACAAAAATAAGTCCCTAACAACTATGTTATAAATTAATTCTCCCATTCTTCTGTAAAGGAGGGCAAATCTCTCTGCACCAGCAGCGGTGCTACATTCACCCCAAAGGTGGCAACTGTTGCCTGGGCACCCTGAAGAAAAGCAAGCTGTGCAGGTTCAATGGCAGTCTGCCATCTGAAGTGATAACACGTAACAACAGCATAAGAACCTCCATACTGTTGTAAGATAAATAACACTTCCACACCACATTTTCAGCAAATGTCTACAACAGAGTTAATATTTCAGCATCTACACGCACACAGAGCTTCACATCAGACAAGAAAGCTGCCTGGAAACAACCATACTGATTAATTTTGTATTAGCTGTCAGCTGATTTGCATGGAGCACTGACCAACCCGCAGGGAATAAGGTCATCTAGTATAGCTTCTGGTCAATCTGCTCAATTCTGTCCCCCCGGATGCTTAAGTACCTTAAGATTTGTGATTCAGGCATGCCTTCAGCCCCACAACATGGCTTTTCTTGAAGAGGGACTGAGTATGAGCTACAGAAGAAAGCCACCACTCAATCTGTAGACAATCACAGGGAGAAACATCCAGGAAGGTGCCAGCAGCTCTGGCTTCCACTGTCTCCTCAAAAATAACCTGCCATCACACAATTACTAGAGAAGCAAATAGCCAGTGGAAAAGCCTCCCTGCTTTCAAAAATCAGAAGGGCTCAATCAATTTGAAGCCATACAAACAAAAAAAGCTTCTTATGTGCCAAGCACGTCAGCAGGGGTAAAAAGGGAAAGGAACACTGAAGAAAGATTAACTTCTCATTTGAGGAAATGACTCAGTGTTTTGTATGAAGGCAAGATAGTCTCCACTTGACATTTTTCAAGGGTGGAGGACTAGGGGGAAGGTGAGGTTTTATTTACCACTGCATAGGTTTCCTCCAGCACAGAGGATCCTAAGCTGCGTAACCCTCGACACCTGTAATTCTAGAGCAACTCCCACAGGAGTTAGGTTCCCCTAGATGTACACTGGGGCAAATGAGATAGGGGTCTTACTACAAATGTTTCACATGGGACATTTCAGTGCATGTCAGTGGGATCACAAATTCAGGTAGCAGAAATAGAAATTAATTTGCCTAGATAAATATTTTTTTTATGGTGTCATACTCAAATATTTAATCTAGACATAAAAAGAAAGGAAAAAAAAATATCTGTTTTTAAAATGGTTAAGTTACCCTTCAAATCACTAATGTATTTGTTTGGGTACAGTATGAAACTACATTAACGCCTACTCTGATCTATTAAACAATTCAGCAGTTGCCAAGTATAACATTTTCTTCCCCATATTCTCTCTTGGGTGAACACTGTTCCCTCTGCACTTTCATATTAAGTAGTAATACTTATGAAACCCAGTGCAAACACTGCAAAGGGTTCATAGAACCCTATCTGTTCCATAGTACTAGTTATAAAAATGCTGCTTCATAAAGTTATAATAATATAAAAAACAGCATTTTGAAGTAGATTGTGGTTTGTCATGGAGAAATTACTGAATTTCAGAATACTGCAAAATAAACTGTACCACTTTTCAACCTCCACCTCAACATTTCTGCAATAGTAGCTAATAGAATAGAGGGCATAAATTCACACAAAAAACTGCAATCTTCCCTGGAGCTTTTATAACTCTGTGAAATTTGTTTTCTTCTTGTACTTGTCAATTATGCCTATTTTATTGGTTTTGCTTAATTAACACTATCCAGAAGAAACTTCAATGACGTAACTGTCCTTGGCCATTGGTTACAAGATATGTCTCATTTATTTTACAAGCATAGCTGGCAAGGCAAAGCAAGAATGGGTTTCTAATTAAGGAGCAGGTTCTGAAGAGAATAAAGGGGGATAAAAAAAAACTTTGCCAGGGTCACACCTACCTGTGCTAAAGTAGCAGAAAGGAAGTATGTGGTTGCCACAATGCTGATGCAGAGACACAACACAGCTGGGGTAATTCAATGGCTAGAGCCCCATTAGCCCCTTTCCAGCCCATTTCCTGACATTCTATTTCCCCTCTATTCAATAAATCATGCCTAGTATCAGCAGGGAAGCACAAAATTGTTACTGTTATGTCAAGTTAAAATGTTCTCTTGTTCCAAATCTGTTGCTTACCAAAGACAAAAAACCATGCTTTTGCTTCCACCAATATTACTGGAAAACTGTTGGTACAGTCAGTGCTCTGAACCACATTCTTAGCCTAAAATGCTTTCTTTGCACACACCCCCTTTCAAACCTGACATTTTATGTATTGACTTTCATTGCTTTATAGTTACCTAACTGCTGAGACAGGAAGAAAACAACATGGACATACAAAAGGTCTGTCACAAGTTCTCCCTTTTGTATTTTACCATTCAAAAGCATATATCTTATATACCTTTGCAGCTCTCCAGGATTTCTATCAGCTAAAGGACAGATTTTCCTGAGCTGCTACTGCAGATTCCAAAACTGTGACTCAGCAAACAGACTTTCATATTTATAAGTTTGGCAAGCGGCTTGATGCAGATAAACTAATGATCTAAGAGCTTCCAAATATGCAGCAGGATGCTTCAAGAAAAGTTTGCCCATTACATTTGTAAGGACAGATTATTTGCTGTAAACTCAAGATAAACTTTATTGGTCTTGCAGCACTGAGAGTATTCTGAACCTCTCAAACAACATAATGTTTGAGTTGTGGAAAGTCTATCCTAGCAGGTCATCATTTATCAAGAAACCATTTTTGCATTTCTCATTTAAAGAAATTTATTTTCCAAATAATATTGCTAAGACTTTTACTTGCTCACTTTGTCTACAGTAGAGTTTTGTTTATTCATTTTTTTAACAGATGAAAAAAGTCACCTCACCTTCAGTTTAATGCATTTAGAAGCTCAGTTGTCTAGAATGCTCTTAAATTTACAAGATGAATATAAAGGCATTTCAGATTATTGGTATTGTGGACATAATTCACATTATAATTTGCACATAATTATATGGGATACCCTCACATGCACACTGACCCTACACATACGTCATCCAGATTCTTTTTTGTCTAAATGCTCTTGCTATAGCCATTAAGGTAAAATGACTAGGGAGGAAAAGAAACTTCTCTAAACTTCACTGGATATGGAACTGTTCAGGGCCACACTACAGCTGATAAAACCTACTTTTCTATAAAGTGAATAAAGATAGAGTCAAGCCTACTGCAAGCAGCCCTTTGCAAAATCAAGCTTCTTGTGGATTATCATGATGATGGCCCACTATTGTTCCTAGACCTTACCTCACCTCCTCTTGTACCACACACCACAAATCTTCACAGCATCTGGGCATGGATTTATGTTCATTCTTCAGCCAAGAAGACACCTTTGCTAGGGCAATTTGCAGGCCTGCAAATTAGAAAGAAGCCAGACTGCAGAGCTAGATGCCAGTTTCCTCTACCAAGTTGGATGCTTCAGAAAACTGCTTCCTCCTACCAGTTTCATACAAGAAAGGAGAACCAGCTGGAACTAACAAATAAACCTGTGAGGAGGGCTTGCCTAGGAATCCTACCCTTCACAGACTTGTTCTGGGTTCCCAGGGAGCACCTGCATCTACTCATCACTCACTTCAGCTGATGAAGAAATCATTATCTCTGCAGCGACTCCTTCAAATCACCAGACAGGGTTCATTCCTCCTTTTGAAAATGTGACCAGAGGCATATTCCTAGTGATCTGAGGAAAAAATGCCTTTAGCTGCTGTCTCCAATGTGAATATTTTAACCCCTGGAGAAGAGATTAAGTTGAGCAACAGCACTTTCCACTGTGAAGAAGTACTGTAACTAAAATTCTGCTCTTTTTGTGTTAACACAAGTTTTGCATTAGCCTTTACTCTTTAAGCTCTAATACAGTGCTTTCTTTGAGAGGGAAAAAAAGTATGCCACAGAAGCTGGGGGTCAGGACTGGCAGTAGTCAGACCACCACTTGAAACACAGAGGAAAAATATTATGCTTGAAACCTAAAGACTGCTTCTATTATTTATGCAAGTGACTATTTCTTATACAAGAAGGAAGAGGCCTTGGAGTCAGTTCAACATTCACAACTTCCACATTTCCAGGAGAGGATCATAATGACTGCTCATTTTATCCCCGCAAACCATTAATTCTTACCTGCCCTCTAATTACCTCCTAATTGCCCAGATAAAAAGTGTCTACAGCACTGAGCTGTTAGAGAGGTTTAAACCAAACATGAGTAAAGCTAACACAAAATTAAACCAAAACCTGTATATTTATTTAAGACTTGACACTAAAAACATCAACTATGCTGCAAAGAACCTCAGAATATTTCTCTGAAATAATATTTTCCTTGCATTGCTAATATTACATTAGCAAAACAGTGATAAAGAAAGCACTAAAGAGGACCCCATCAAGATGCTGTTCTCTTGGAGACAACAGTTGCAAACATCTTAAGACATTCACATGTTTCTTGCAACTGAAATTAAAAGGGATCAGTCACCACCCAGACCTACTAATCTGATGATAGCACACTTGTAATTGCCTCTGTTGCTACTTGCTGTGGTGACTCACTGCCACTAAAAGTTTGACTTTCCCTATCTCCCTAGGGGAACGATTAATAGAACTTGTCCCTGCCAGTGAGGAGTTACCACACCTACAAAGAAAGGAACAGGATTAAGGGAAAGTTGAAGGGTCAGATTTCAATTATGTATATTAGTTGTATGCACCAAACTCAAACAGTGACAATTTATTCTGGAAAGAGTTTTTAGACAGTTTAAATACAATGACACTCAGGAAAAAAAATTATGCTTCTTGCCAGACATATAAATGCATGGTATACATTAGTTTGTCAGGACTAATGGAGTTAGAATCCCGAACAAAATAAAGGAAGTCAGTATAAAATGTTAGGCATACAGTACTTGAGAAAAAACAGACTGCTAACATGTCCAAAATAAGTAGAAGATAATTATGTAATTATTTTGGAAACTCTGAGAATGTAGTTTCTCTGTTTATCATTTCTACCACCTGTGTGTCCCCTACTACCGCCTCAATCCCTGAACACTGACAAGCTGCACTGAGGTAAAGAGCTGATCATCACATAGTCAAGTCTGAACTAACACCAACACATATCACATCATATATCAGAAAAGGCCTTCTGTTTTGTTGCTCTCACCAAATAGAAAGCCATCCTTGCTCTGGCACATCCCAAGTAATTAATTGAATTTGAAGTTAGTGAACTCAGCAACTGCTACCAGTGTTGCCCAGTTGTCAAGGCAACATGAATGTTGCTTTTGATAGACAAACTGACGATCCTTCCTCGCTGTCATCCCGGGGCCCTGTTTTCTGGGAGAGACTCTTTGCTCCACTTACTGTCAGACAACCTTGTCAATTTCAACTCCAAAAGTTACATTTTTTGGAAAAAATGCAACACCAAACATTTAACAGTGGTCCAGAAAGAAGTGTCCTTGTTGTATACTTAACTTTATCGTGATTTTAGACAATTGCCACTGATCTAGATTTGAAATCTGTAATTTCAGCCCCTTTAATTTAAAAAAAAAGTTCTCCAGTTTGTTTAATTTAATTTCACATTTACTAGTAAGTCATTATTTCAGACTATTCATGGAGACATTTTACATGATGTCTTTGTGTCTGCCCATTCTGTATAGATTCTGACTGCTGCTGTGAGTTTTTCTCAAAGTCATCTGAGGAGGGGAAGGGAACAAGTAACATAATTAGGAAGAGTACAAACTAGTTCAACTTTATTCTGTTTAGACTTCTAAAAAAAGAGTTCTGCATATGAAAATGAATTAGTGTCACTGCTTCTGGGACAACTAAAAAATCTAATTAAATCAAAGGAATCCTACTCGACTTTGCTGAGTACTTTATGAACAGATGGGGTGCATGAGACATGAGGCAAGGTCTTTGGGGAAGCAGACTCTGGTGGTTTCTCAGAGACCACAACCAGCTGATGCTTGCTTCAGAATGTCAAGCACAAATTCAGAGATATTCTAAAATGTCTACCTCCTAAAGAAAAAGGAGCATCATTCCTTTAACAGTGAAAGTTAACAAAGTTCTTCTGTTCAGATGGGAGTAAATGGATGAGGCAGTCAGGTGGAAGTCAGTAACTTGCAGTTCTTGCATTGATCAGAACCATCCTCCTCACCAAGCAGTTACAAGGCCATAGGGATAGGCTGGCATAGGTTTGAACTCAGGTACAGAATCAGTCAAGGTGATGACTGGGTGTGAAAAATGGCTTATGCTTTCCTGATGCAGGAAGTCAGTCAGTCTCTTGCCAATCAAACACTACCATTTTGCTGTATGGGGCTTATTTCTCTCTTTTTTTTTTAAATTCTCTGTCTTTCTGCCTAACTGGACGTGTATCTGCTGTCTTTGGCTCATTTCTTGCTCCTGCTCCCAGAAATTGCTCCACTTTATTTTGGACCCTGAATATAAGTTCTTTGAACTTACTTGAGGCTTGAACACTAGACAGTATTATTTCTTCATTTGCTGAAGCAGAAAAAAACCCTCCCATTTTGTTATACTAAACTACCTCAGCAAAGTGTTTGCTGGAATGTAGTTCTGCCTTCCTGCTAATTATTGCTGTGGCTTCCTGCCAGCCATCATTTTGAGAAGTTAAATACTAGCTTCCAGAGAAGCAGCAATATTAAAGACAACAGAACATCATTCTAATAAAATGGATGGTAGCATGAAAAAAGCAAACATTTTCCTGGCGGAACAGCTGCCTACAAGTCCTGGCTAAGCAACTCCCAAACAAGGTAGGGTTTTGTCAAAACAGGAGTTTGTCAATATCCCAATGTCAGCACACTTTTCATCATGTCAGGGCTCACCAGGTGGAGGACAGCAATGACATCCTGCATTATTTGTAGGCCTCTGAGAGTGGGATAAGCTATGTAGCCAGGAGGAGTTGTCTGGTACAGAGCGAGAAGTAGAGGATAAAGCAAGGCAGAAAACTCAGTGATATGAAATCCTAGAATAATTCAGGCCATAAGTGACCTTAGGAGGTCATCTGCTCCAACCTCCTGCTCAAATCAATAATTGATTCAGACCACGCTACTCAGGGATTTGTCCAGTCAGCTTCTGAATATCTCCAAGGACAGAGACTCCACAACCCCTCTGGGCAATCTGTGACAGGGCTTGACTGCCCTCAAAAAGAAAAGGCTTTTCCTTACCTCAGGTCCACATCTGCCGTGTTCTAATCCGTCACCACAGTTTCTTGTTCTCCTGCTGTGCAAGTCTGTAAAGAGCCTGACTCCATCTTCTCAGGTACACCTTATACGGGAAGGCTGCTCTTAGGTCCTCCTAAAGTCTTCTCCAAGCTGAAAATGCCCCAGTTCCTCAGCCTCTCCTCACAGGGAAATATTCCTTCCCTGACCAACTTTTGGTAAGGCCGGAGTGAAACTGGACAGTCTTCTGTACATAGTTTAAGGAGTACAGCCTAGTATGTCATTACACTTTCCTTAGCAAGTAATGTTTAGCTTGTTGTAGGCAATGCACAAAGCAGGATAAGGATGGTCACAAGAGATTTCCAGCTGAACAGCGCACCCTCACAGGTGTGCAAAAGATGGGGAACTATCAACTGATCCAGCAGCACTGTGTATTCTAAGAGACTCCATCTTTTGGCATGGTGACAGATTTCCAGTTCAGCTGTGAGACGTGTAGAGCAGAGCATGTGGTACTACAAATCAGGCATCAAAAATCAGCTATTTTATTCTGAAAAGGGCTGGCCTGGCACTGAGTCTGATTTCCAGATGGGTTTCTGTTGTGTGTTTCTGTCACTTTGAAGAATGGAGCAAAATCAAAAGGGAAAGCCATTCCCCAAACAGAAGCAAGAAATCAGAGAAACAGAAGTAAACATGCGAAGAATAAGGCACTAATTCATAACTTAAGTCACTTCCTGTGTCACAGTTTTCTCAAGTAAGGAACCAGCTGTGGAACCTCAGTTTTATGCCAAACAACTCCGTGTTTGACTCTCCTGCATGTAGTAGTTTTGGCTGGCATTTTACTGTCTTATTCATAGTTAGATGAAAAGCAGCAAATTAATGTGGTTATTATTTATTAACAAACGTGGTTTTTGGAAGGACAGATGTTCCTGGCTCATCATCCTATCAATCATCCTCCATATCAGAGTTTGTGCTCTATGCCATACCAAGTCTGACTTCTTTTATTCTTTATCTTCTTTTGATATTCAATTTTTCAAACTGCCCAGTGTCTGTATTAGGGTCTGTTCTAGTTGTTTCTGTATTTGGAAATGTTCCTTATAGCTCCTTGATTTCACATTCATTCATGAATAGCATTAAAAGTCAATTGGAAAATCCGGTTTAAGAATTTGACCCCTGGAGTAACTCTGGCTTCTGAAAGACTCAGCATAGCCAAAGGGCACATATTTAATACAGTGGGGACATGACAAAGTTGACTTAAAGGACTGCTAACTAGACTCATCTTTAACTATTTGCCTATGTTCCATTTTTTATTGTATTAGAGCCCTCTTACAACCTAGCAAAAGACAATTAAAATACAACAGGGAATAATGTCAAATCAATAAACTGAAGTACAATATACCATCAAATGCCACTTTCACTCCAAGTTTTAGCACTGTAAACAATTGTACTCCATAGCTCCAGTACATAGGAATACTCAATCAGGTGTCTAATTTTCATAGTTGCATGCTTAAAAACTCAGACTTAAGCACTCTGTACAATGGGGGCCATAATTACTTATTTAATCTTATTTTCTAATTTCACCTTTCAAAATAGCAGATGCAGCCTTAAGAAAGACCACTAGGACACAACAGGTCCTAATATTCAAGTTCCCAATCTTAACTCTGCTGAGTACTGTTGACTTCTACAGGTAGCGGGGAGAGCTGGTTATTTAGCAATTTAAAGGATGCAGCACTATTATAATTGCAGGAATGTGCAAGACTTCATCAGATAGGTTTCTGTCATAAGGGAAATTTTCTAACAGTAGACCTTTCCCTGACATCCAGTCTCTTCCCTGATACAGTCTGATACACTGACACACATTCCTGTAGGTCTATTGTACTGCTGTGGCCTTGAGCCCAGGCACTCTGAGGAGACCAACAGAGAAAAGACATAGCAAGTCATCAAAACCAGGATTCCCTTTGCCGATCATACCATCCTGTCTAAGGGTAACCATGGGAGGCTGAGCATGGAGCCCCTTGCTGTTGCCGTGCAGCAGGAGCTAGGGTAGGGGAATTGGGCAGGAAAGCACAGTACCCTCTAATTCTACTGCTCCTTCAGCCCTTGCCTCTTGATCTTGAACCCACGTTATAGTTTCCCCACTCCTTACAACTTTTCTCTTTTCCTTACGTCTTACTGATGCAGAATCCAAGCTAATAAACTTTACAAGCTTACTACTTTTGATGTTAACTACAACTTCTGTGGCTTGAAGCAGAAATGCAGGAAAAACAGCTGTGGTAGCCAAAAGGTCAAACTACCTTAGTACAGACATCAGCAGTGTATGGATAGAGGGGCCAATTAACCTGTGCACCTAGCCCTGCAGACTTTAACATTACTGGCAGCTACACTGTAAAAAGGCTACTGTGTGCTTGCAGCATTAAGAACCATGAAATACAAAGGGTGAGCAAGCAGCATTTTGAAGGGTAATTTAATTCTTATCACTGGTCAGAGATTTGCCAAAAGCAGAGAAGGCATTTTGGGCTCACCACTGTCCAGCAGATGCCAGTAGGGCAGTAAACCACCTTATTTCACATGCCCTAGCATGAATGTAGACACAAGCAGAGTCACATGGGCATCAGCAGAGCACCAATCAGGTGTATCTGTCAGCATGCAAGACAGAAACAGCCATAGATTCAAAAGGAGAATGGTGGGGAGAGATGGTGGTCAAAAGGGCTTAAGTCTTTCCTCCTGTACTGTAGAGCTAATCCTACCTATTTGTCAGATAGAAAAGGAGAGAGAAGAGAAATCTCCCCCAAACCTCAGTATCCAATTTTCAATGGTGTGCAGTCATAAATCAGCAAAATTCACACAGACAGACCTAGGTCTGAATGAGGCTACATCTTATTTCCGTGCAGGTTACCACACTGCACATGCAATTTTTTAGGCGCAATTATAGTCTCTGACATCGTATCTTAAAGAGTGGTCACCATAGTAACGCTCGAATCACATGGCACTGCACACCTGATACCAATCAATCTTGAAAACATCTTTTTAAAGATAAACACTCCTGCAGAAGCTGTAGATGGAGGTTTCTGGTGAGACTGGGAGCAAACGTGGAAATTCTGCCTTGTAATCTTTTCATCTGATTCTCCCTCCATACAACCCCAGTCTCTATCATCTTATAGAAGTGATAAAAACTAAAACAGGGCAATGGCTCTCTGCTGAAAAGTGACAAACAATGAAGTACAGCTGGCATGTAAATGATACATTGCATTTTGCCCCAGATCATTAACAGTGACTTCTGAGAATATAGCCATGCACTGATTGCTGAACAAAACATAAACATGCCCACCATAGTGCCCCTCCACCTGCCCAGGGCACCAGTTCTCCCTTCAAATGTTAAACCCAGAAATTTCACCAGCTTCTTTCTCCCTTTTTGCTTTCCCAGTCTTCAGTTCAATTTAGTTGATTGAAGTTGTGTTCCTCTCTCTGTGTGGGTAAAAGAAGCGGAACAAGTTTAAGGAAATGATGCTTGCACTTAGCTTGGCACAGTGGCTTTCTGAAGTGCATTCTTCAGCAGCCAAAAAAGCTGACGAAGTTAAGCTGCTGACATCACTGGGGTTTTTTGGTGGGCTGCTTTACTTTTACATCTCAGCCCCATCCCAGCAGCCTTTGGGCTATCTGTGCTGTGCCTGCACCTCTACTTGCTTCAACAGTCTGCTGCCTCTCGTTATCCCAGCAAGGACACTGCTAGGGGCTGATGAAAATAATCTGTCCCAGCAAACTACTCATGCACAAAGTTCAACCAGCCTCAGCAGTATTTCCAAAACAGTTCCTACTTGGTTCTATCCAAAATTATTGCTACTTTCATTATTTGAAAGCCTACCACTTCTCAATCGCCCTTTGAAAAATACCTTCTGCTCAGATGGATTCCATCTTTGTCAACTTCCACTCTGTATTTTATTTTTCAAATAATTCACAGCTCTAATAGTTTATTCTGAGAGTGCCTTTTCTTTATTCAGTACGATTTTGAAACAGGAGAGCCACTGAATTTGTAAATGCCACTAACTGTGGAAAGCTGGATATCCAACAGCTGTAATGCTAGTAATGAATTTGCTTAGAAATTCTTTCAGCATCCCAGAGATACATGTAAAAACAACAGGAGTAGACACTATATGAGTCTAAGACATCCTTTACTAAGCTTACTGAAGTCACTGTATGCCCTCACTGCTGACCCACCAGAACAGATTATGTGCACATGAACTGCTACCATAGGTTGAGCTCATCTGGGTGACTGTACACTAAAATTGACTAGGAAAATGCTCCCACAAATCATTCCCAGAGAGACGATCATATCCAAGACTGACTACTTAGATCATTAGATTGCCTCTTAAAAAAAATGTAACTATTGTTGTTCAAGAGTACTATCAAGATTCTTGCATTAAACAAAGTGCAGTAATTGAGTGTTTATGATATATATACACATGTCACTTTGCATGTACCCCAACTGAAAAGTCAAATTGTGTTTGTTTTGCTTAGGTAGGAAAAAATTCCTGTTGCCTCTAAATTTAGTATAATATTGACCTCTATCCTACAGGTGTGTTCCAGGAGCAAAGTGAGGAGCAGAGCTAGAAACAAGATGCATGTTGCTTTTAAACTACAAAAATAAAGGGAATTGATGATATGTAAACATTTGTGGCCATTGTTTTCTACCCTCAATATGTTGTCATGCAGTACAGATATTTCCTAGCAGCTATATGAAGTATTTGTACTGTTTATAATGTTTTAGAAGTCAGCGCTAGCAGTCATGGAGTCCTATTACACATAAAGAAGTCAGGCTTTGATCTGTTTTCATAATGTGCAAGTTACATTTATTCAGCTGTGGCTCTGACATGTGTGTCACAGTAAATGGCATTACTGTTTGACAGGGCAACAGACCCCAACGATAGAAATTTAATGTCCCAAAATCAAAATGAGGAAGTCAGTAAACAGTGCTGAGTTTTAAGTTATGCCAGGGCCCAATTATGGTTTTCAAACTGCATAGGAATTGATCTTCGAGGAGACTCATTGATTTTGGCGTAGATCAGAGACTGTATTTTGACTATGTCCAGTATCTTTTGCAAAGGTAAATGTCAACGGAAGATCAGGAAAGCACAAGTGAGTTGTTATAGCAATTGAGAAAGCTGCCTGTGGCCTTCTGTGCTTTATCAGCCTCTAGGAAAGAACTTAAAACCTGCCTTTCCCAAATCTTTAGTTTAAAGACAACAACATAATCCACAAAATTGAACACACAAAACCAGTCTACTCTCACCGTGAAAGAGCTTTGTTATACATGACTAATTAACCACACAGTTCAGCCTGGAAGGCATTTGGACACAGGCACCCAGGAAAAAACTCATTTAAGAGACAGAATTATCACCTTACACTTGCCACTGGAAAATGATGACTCACTTGTTTTCCACATCCTTTTGCAAAGTAAAGGTCATCATTAAAAACAAAACAAAACAAAAAAACAGTGAGGGTCAGAAACTTCATGAATATTTTCATGACCTTCTCTAGCAGGTCTTCATGTGACATTACTGACAGTAAGATCACAGATCTTTCACCCTTATGCAGCTGACTCGACAGTGCTGTAGAAGCTGTCAGTACTGCAGGTTTCAAACTGTATGATAAACTGATGCTTTCTGTTAAGGTTGCCTTCTTTTACTACTATCCTTATGTGTATGGATTTCAAATACCAGATACCGGACTGGGGACATGGCACGTGCCTTTTAGGCTGAGGGGGTTTTTTAGCGCTGTCTTAGGAACACAATTTTTGTGTAAGCACATCTACACTCTTTTTTATCCCTTGTAACTCCTTTTTATCCCTTGATTCTGTACAGTAGAAATAACTAAGAAATAGCTTGCTAAAGAGTTATTTATACAAGTGCAAATACAAACACACTAGATTTCATAATATATTTTCCTTTCATATTTGTCTAAAATAGTAGTGAAATAAAATAAGCATTATAAAAATGTGATCCATCAAAACCAAATAGAACAGCAGAACTAGCAAGTCAAACAAGTCAGAAAGTCTGCCTTTCCAGATTCAGACTTCCATCCCTGGAACCTAGTCCAGTTTCAGTTTCTGAGTCTCAGTTCTATCACCTAGAAGCATTTAACAGCTTTTTTCCCCCTCCTCTTTCTCTATCTTGGAGAAGTGCAAAAAGCAAAGATAAAGCCTGGGACAGGGCTTGTCTTCGTACTGTGACTGATGAAGCTGATGCTGTATTGAATTTAAACTCAAAAACATCAAAACCAACATCCTTCTGAAGCACTGAGGAAGAGAGCACTGATTCAGCCCATTGCTGTAGGTAGCATAGTCTGAAGTTGCTTGAATAGGCTCAAAAACATCTGAAAGGAGAAGCCTGTCTCCTAAGAGAGGATTTATGGTATTCCATGATTCATTTACCTGGATTTTAGACTGAACAACCACTACTTTCTAGCTGTGAAATGTAAAAGGAATTGCTACCTGCTGCAGCTCAGCAATTCTCTCCTCCAGTTGCACCAGGGAAGGATTTCAGCCACACATCCCCAGCAAGAGCTAACTTCCCCAGTGAATAGGAGAGGAGCCTCCCTGCCAACCTGCCTACAAAGCTCCCTTTGTCCCCTGAGACTCCAGCTAAGAGGCTTTACCCTCAGCAGTGGCTGTTCCCCACCCATGAAGCACATAAATAGGAGCATTGTGCAGAAGCCCGTTGCTGGCCAGCCAGTGAAACAAGGGGGATGTGTGGCCCACCCTGGAGTGAGGGCACCTCTTCTTAGAGGGCCTGAGTCTTTCTTAATTGGTGCACGCAATTTAGGAGTCCACCTCCCCACCCTATCCTCACTTCTGAGCTGAAATACCTATTCAGAATAAAATGAAACTTCTGAGGGATGAGAATGTGATTTTTATCATGAGCTGTTAAATGACAAATACTTTTGAGCATGGCCTTAAGAACCCTGACGTTTGATTTATCCATCATAGAAAGACATGACAAATACCAGTGCACTCACCTGATGCTCACCTGCCACTGCTTTCCCAAGGTAGCCATGCCTTTCCCAAGCATTCACAAGATAAAAATATAAAAGGCAACTGACATGTCAAGAAAGAAACGGCATCTTATAGCTACTCTTTTAACTTCCGTTCACATTCTTTTTCCAGAGAATGCATAACCACTCCTAACTTCCACTTATTTTGGAGGGAGGGGTGAAGGCACCTCCAAACACTTGTCACCTAAGTGCATCTGCTCCTTGTCCATACCGCAGCTGAAGAAAGGTAACCCAGAGGAGACAGCTCTGTCCCATCACACCCAGAAGCAGGTGTCCTACAAACACTAAAGAAGGGCTTTTTTTACATATATGGAGGCCCTCACAATTAGGCTCTTGATGTATTTACCATTGCCTGATTCTGCCTTCAGGTGAGTTTGCATCTTGCAGCCTTGAAAGTGCTCACCTCTACCGAAAGACATTTTATGCCAACTACTGAAATGCACAGGCTTAGTAGCTGGGTTCAGCTATATTGCAGGGGAGGGACCAGAACTTCAGTCTGCAGAAAAATCATTCTCCTTAGGCTTCCTATCTATTCCCATGACTACAATCACAGCATCGCTTTGGCTGGAAGAGACCAACTTGCTCTTTCTTCTGAAATATGCAAACATGGCATCAGTTTAGACTATGCAGTGCTTTTATAGGACATCTTTAAAGTGCACACAGATCAGCTTTAGCGATTCACCCATCTTTTTTTGTGAGAGGTTTAGGCATGGTCTCGCCAATGAAAAAATCCTTTATCACAATTCCTTCGGGGTCCAGTATAATTATATTGGCCTGGGGGACTATTCGCCACTTCAGTGAGGTGCCTGTACAAGCCATTGGAGGCTTTGAAGCAAAACCAGGGGTCTATATTAAAGAAATAAAGATGTGAAGTTAACACAGATTGAATACTTTATCTGACTCATGCTGAAGCATTTTCAGCATCTTAGATGCAGGACAGGGCTCAAAGAGGGGGATTTTATGCTGCTTGTGACTAGCAGCAAGGAATTCTGCCTTCTGTGAAGCATCCCTGAACCCTGAGAGGATGCACACTGACTTAATCGTCCTCATACAGACTATGCTGAAAATGAAGGATACTGGTGGGCAAGATTTCCACATTGCAAACTCGTATTTGAGGAGTTTATCTTTCAAAAATTGATGGAGCTTATCCATGCACACATTTTTACCATTCCCAGGCACAGAGATATGTGGGCTCTACATCTGAACAGATAAAGGAAGTCAATTTAATTTCTGATCCCATGTTGTAAACTATTAAGCTTCACAACTTGTGTCATGAACATTATTTGCAGTGAAGTATGTAAAAAGGACATTTCATGAGTTCTTTTATCAAGTTTTTAAAAATGTAGCCATTCAGTAGGTTAATCTTATGATTAAGCCACATCTACTTACAGTTGTAGCTCTTTCCTCCACCAGTAACTTGTGTAAGCAAGGGCAATCTAGTACTTTCCAAAGAAATTTCACAGATGCAGAGGGAAAAAACTTTCCATAGCCAGAGTTACTAACATTTATCGATAAGCATTTCAAACTCAAAATCTGTTCTAAACATTCAGGAATAATCACCCCAAAGAACCTTGTTTTCAGCAACAGAAAAATAATTTTTCAAAACCAAGTCATCTGTATTAATGAGGTCTAAGCACCTTTCCCTTAACAGACCTGGCTATAAGTACCTACTGAATTACTTACTGATTTGCAGAACTGGTGAATATCTACACTTCTCATGTGAGATCTCTAAGCATTTAAGTTAAATGATACAGTCAGAAAATCATCTACTGTAATTAGGCTTTTGTTTTAAATACATGGGTTCAGATTTTTTTGTTAACATATGTTTTCTTCAGGTCTTAAAATACAACATTAAGGAGCTCTGCTGTCCTCAATACGATGTTAAAAATCACCAAATGTTAAGAAGTTAAGAATCAACCAAAATTCTTCCAGATTTGTGACTAGTTCTCATTTCATTCTCTTCTTTTTGGACACCTCAGCGTACACCTTTTGAAAGCAAAAGAGTAGGCAGATTATCTGAAGGACATTCACTACACATCACACTCTTTCTCACCTCAGTATTTCTTCGTGTGGCACATGAGCGACACTTCTGCCTTCAAAACTGCTTACCCTGCAAAGCACTGGCAACATCCCTAAGCACTCGAAGTGGACAAGAAAGCAATAGCTGCATCTGGAGTAGGGACAAGCAGACAATTACACCAGCTGGCAGAGGGTGATGAGGAGGTAGCAGTGCCATTTGAAAGAAAGATGAATTATGGCAGCAGTGAGGCTTAGCTTTGAGAAGACTATGGCTATCTTTCTGGATGTCTTGCTCCTTGGTCAGGGTCTCTATCAGAAACCATCACTCTGAAAATTCCCACACCTCCACAGATTCATGATCTGCTTTCCATTACACATGATCTTACCATTTCAAACGTCCACAGTACCAACAAGCAACAAATCTCAATTGTTTCCAAGACAGAACTTGCTTGATGTCATGCAAGTGACCTCAGGGAGCAACTTCTGCATGTCTGCGGAAAATCTATCCTGGATCTGAAAACTGGGTTCAACCTATAGAGATGATTGAGAGATCCAGGAGGTGATTGAAGGTCAATTAAAAAAAAAAAAAAATGAAGGAAAAGAATATCTATCAACAGCTATTAAACACAAAGATATTGTATCTGGCTTGGGTAACCTGTGAACTGCTGAGCGCTGGACACATGGAGAATATACAGGGGGAAGCACTTTCAATGTTGCGACTGTTTCTCTTATTTTTGACCTTTCTCAGTAGCAAGGCACTATGCGCTAGGCAGCCCTTTGATCTGAACTAGCTCAGCTGTTCTTACACTCTGGAGGAAAATATGAAAATAAAAATAAACTCCCCACAAACGAAATCTCCATTATGCCAGTTCAAAGCAAATGGAAAACTTTCCTCCCCTCCCATACCAAAGAGCAGTCCAGTCATTTAGTCAACACTGATTTAAGAAAACTCATCCCTTTATAAACACACAAGCACTGGAACAGTACAGCACACTAAGGTTTCTAGTCCAATGTTTTCTGCATGGTGCTGTGGCAAGGCAGAACATCAAGTTTTTAATGAAGCACAAAAAAACATTTTCAGCTTTGTTTTCCACCCCAGAAAGCTGGTGTGTGAAACCACCTCCAACGAGCCCCACAACAATCTCCTGCAGAGGGGAATAAGTAGTCCTAATGCAAGGAGAAGTCAAGTGTGTCTTCTGATTTTGGAGGGGCAGAAAGAAGAATCTGAAAGCAGAAAATTACAAGGGTATTTTGGATGAATAAGACATAACGGCTTTACAGTGAAAATGGGAAAGGATTCTATTAACCATTCAATCAGTTTATCTTTCTGATTTGACAGCATTAGACAATTAAAAAGGACTCTGAAGATTGAAAGAGCTCAATCAGAAAACAACATTATCAATTTTGTCTTCCTATTGAAACTGTGTGACTCCCCCACCTGTGCTGAACTCTGCTTGAATGGTAAAATGGGAAGTTTCACAGAACATAAAGAGATGAACACAAAGGTTTTTCCGTATCGATCATCCGTGGAGCCCAGCAACTCTCTGCTGGTGGCTGCAGAGGCAGCCCTGCAGTGCTGCAGGTTGACCTTCTGAAAGGTCAGTTAGTAGGAGCCATCAGTCTCTGAAGCAGTGATCTCCTAAAGCAAGGTGATGCTGAGGAAACCTAAAAGTCAAATGCCCCAAAGAATCACCACCTCCTCTCCTGTCTACAGCGACATCCTTGACTTTGGACAGTCAGGACGCAACTTATGTGTGGTATCTGCTGTAAATAAAGCCATCAGCATAGATGTCAGCTGAAGTCAGCAGCTCCAAAAACGAACTGCTCTTTAAAACCTATGATTGGAAGGAAAAGGCTGTCAGAAGCCCAGATACACCCCAGATGCAGCCTGTGGTCACTTGCCAGCGTTCAGCTGAAGCAACCTGCTGTCACACCAGAGCTTGCCAAAGGTTGAATGGCATTTGGAGGTGAGGTGAAGGCAGTCCCAGGGAAGACAATAAACCAAAATGATTCTCTAAAGAGGTGGTGAGGGACAGGAGAAGAGGAAGTGGGTTTTCTTCAGTCTTTCTTCTTGCACTGTACAGGCCAGATACAGCTGAAGCTCTAAGCATTCCCTGAGGGCTAGGACTGCATCTCTTGGCTCTTCCTGGAAGCACAGCATCTCTGTAAGAGCACGAGAGGGAAAGCAGGAATCATTAAGCTCTAGCCCTAACCTCTGCATACTCTTTTATAGCTTCATCCACCAAATGGGATTTTTATCAGTTCTTTGCAATCTCCTGCAAGACTCCTTGGTGTCTACCAGTAGGGAAATGCAATTTTACACACATGAAACCCCAGGTTTTATATTAAAAAAGAAAAACACAAAACCAAAAAAATGCATAACTGATGTCAATGACAGAAGGAATGATAAGCCTGAAGCCTTGAAGATAAGCCTGAAGAGAAGCAACTGTGTTTGAAAACTACTGTCCTATGTCCGGATTCATAGCTGAATCCACCATTTTCCCCTCCTATATTTCATGTCACTTTATCATAGCACTTTCTCCTCTCTTCCCCACATCCAAACTGTTCTGAACAAGAACTTCGGAGTTTGTTAGCACAAGGGTCTCTGTCACACAGGCTCTGTAATTGCATTTGCTAACATTTCTTTTAATCTAACAGGCTGTGACTGACCACATGTTATTCCACATCTGGTATCACCAAGAACAAACCTGAAATAAAACAACAGAAGTAAGCCTTGGCACACTGTGTATCCAGGGACGTCAAACTGATGATAACTGAAGGTCATCTCCCGGATTCAGTGTGCTGTGAAACCAAACCTATGGCAATCTGGTGATGTTCTTGCTCTCCTCTGCTATGTATACCACTTAGATGATGGCAGACTACTTATGCAGCTTTTAGCAGCCTGCAAGTGAACATAATTCTGATGTTAATTCACCAGGTATTATTCTTAGTCCATCTCTCTCTCAGGTACGCACAGCAGCAGCATTCCCTCTGTTTCATTCTATGAAATCTTCCTTTTACCCACACAGAGGAAAAGAACCAATACTCTGGCTTATTCTGAGCACAGTTCACATGTCAATGCTCTACACAAGGATACTTAGGCCACACATCAAGCAACCATGCAGCCTTACAGCAACAAGCAGGCGGGTCTATATATTTTTCAATTGCCCTTGATATGGAGGACATCACCAAAGAAAAAGAAGAGCCAGTGTACCACTGTGCCGCAGAGATCCATCAGAGAAGCTAATGCGGCAAAGCACAATTTATAAGAGATATTCTGAATTACATCAGAAGACAAATTCACCTTCATATATGCTCAAGCACAACAAGGCAGACAGGCACCAATACAAGACTCTACCCTTCAAGTCCTGGGAGGTCCATTCCTTAGACCTTGATGAGCTGAGGGTCTAAAGTGGCTAACAGTACTCTTGGGGCAGGAAACTGTTAATGAAAAAGCTGCTAAAAAGTTCTCTTAAGGATGCACTATTTCCAAAGAAACGCATTAAACTTCAATGCAAATAGGGTAAGATACATCTCAGACAAATGAAGAGACACATGGCATAGGCCTTAAGATTTTGTGCACTCAGCCAATTTCCTTTCAGGAATTTAGTCAACATCTATAAAATATTCACGCCCATTCCCACTGAAGGACATCCAAGCTGTACAGCAAACTTCTTATACAATGCTCTGAGTTTTCTCTCGCTGTTTGTCCTCAGTAACTTTTTGCTTCTCCAAAGAATCCTCAGTGCAGCATGAAGGAGAGAAGGCAGTGGGCATTTAGCAGTAGTATCATGTCTTTTTAAAGGCACAAAAGCTACCCTGCCACAAGTACCATTGGTCAGGGGTTTGTGCCTAATGCTCAGGCTCTTCTTAGGATTCATTAGTCAACATTAGTCTTCTTGGGATGCATCAGAACAGGACAAAAATACCATACTCTCAGTTTTTGTGCTTGCTGAGTTTCAAGTTAACATTTGATTCTTCAGAGATGTGTGATTTGAACAGATGTGGGAGCTGACTGTCAAAATACTCAATGTATGTACATGAAAACTGTATTTGTATGAAGAAAAAGGAAACAACATCTACAGATAAAACTACTCTCCTGGAATTGTGACCTTCCAAATACAGAATTGGAGGATGAAATATGGGTACCCGATACTAAAAGCTGACACTGACAAAATAACTTAGGTAAAGAAGAATGAGCTTCAAGTTCACACTAAGTCCTTTACAAGTGCAAATGGCAATTTTACCTGAAACTGTAAACTATTATTAAAAAAAAAAATCAAAGTCAGGATACACCAATAGCCTTTCTGAGATTTCATGCAGCAAGTAAATACGCTGAATCTATAGATCCAGGAAAGTTGCCTTTAGTAGCGTGTGGTTTCAGGTTGCTTACTAAGTGACCCAAAATAGTCCAATGGACCTGGAGCAGCTCAGAGGCTATAAAAAACCGTGCCCCGTCAGTGCAATGGCAGAACACTTGCATTGTGCAGCATGTTTTACATACGTGCAAATAAACGTGACTGAGATCATATACTTTTCCACGAACAATTAATTTCTATTATCACCCACTTGGCACAAATGAATCCAGAGTGCGTCATTCATTTGCCTCATTAGAAGAACATAAACGTCTCAGTCTTTCAAGAAACCTCCCTGATGACACGTTTGTTCTGCCTTTTGAAGGCTTTATCCCACAACTCAGAAGGTTGCATTTTCCCAATTTAGCAAGGACAAGCTGGAGATCCAGGAGAAAACCCGCTCCTACTTCACAGATTACCAGCTGAAGAATGGCCTCCAGCCACAGGGGAACCCTTCCAATGCAGGATGCCCCCTAACCAACTGGGAGGAGCCTCACCATCTAGCTATGGCATGGAGGGATCTGTGCGGTGCTGCAACCTAGACCTTGGCACAGCTCTGACAGTCAGATGTGGCTCATCAGCAGGCTGGAGCAAAGGCTGAACAACAGTGCAGTGGCTGCGGCCACAAATAGCCACAAAGCCACTATGCTGAGGTAAGGGCATGAGGCTGTAGTCAACAGCGTGAATGCTCAATAGACATGACATGGCAAGCAGCAGACAAATAGCTACAAATCTCCCTCCCGTTCCCCGTGTCCCACACGTTTAGATGTGGAGAAGGAGGTACTTGCTATGTTGCTGGGATGGACTGCTACACATCGACATCTGGGGCTCTGTTGAAGCTCCTGAATTAATTGGATAGCAGCCCTCACTACTCAAACCTAGAGAAACAGACACAAATAAAAAATTGAGGTTCTGTGGTAAAAATGCCTTTTCAAAATCAAGTTGTGAAAGACAAGAAGGTTCATATGAATTTCTGAATTAGAAGTAATCGATTTGGTGGTGTAATAAAAAAGGTCTTTTGGTCTGTTTGGGTTTTTGTTTGTTCAGCGGTTTGGGTTTTTCTTAATTTCAACCATCCTTCAATTTAAAGCTCCATGCAAGTCCTACATTATCTGTGTAGTTATTTGAATCACTACTAATTCAAAGCAAGGATTGCTAACAAATCTGTGCCACACCAGATCCATTAAAACAGCAAGTACTTAGTGGACGTGAAAACAGCAGATGCATCTGATATCCAAAATTACCTTACCTACAGATTTCTTTTTCATGGTACACTGTAACATCAGAGCTCTTCCCAAATTGTGAAGACAAGAATGAGGCAGTCTTTAGGAGAAGCCTCACACAGTGCAACTCAGTACTGCATATACAGTGCAAATTGTGCAAAAGCACGTGTACAATTTTATTTTTCTAAATAGTGAAGTTACTGTAATAAACCTTATTAAACCCAAGCATCAGTACCAGTTCCAGCATTAAATCATTGAATACAGAGCAGTCTCTCTGTGGGAAATTTAAGACCAGAGGATATATTGTAGCCCTGGTATGTTTATAGCATCCATTTGGTTTTTAATGCAGGAGGAAGAGATCCAAGACTTCAAACGCTGCTCAAAGTGTCCTCTACCTTGAAGAAGGAAGGTAACCTGCACCGCAACACCCATCACAGCTCCTGAAACATGAGATGGCAACTAGGTACAACTGCTGTTGCCAAATCACGTTCAGCCGCCATTCTCCTTAATAGACCTTGGAAGTATTGGAAAGGTCTTATTACTCATTCTGCCCATTTTGGATATAAAACCAAACCATCACAACCTTTTATCTTACTCCTCTGTCCAGTACCACTGACACCAACTGTCACAGATGCCACAGGATTAGTGGTGGGGTGTCCCTGGTATTCCGTTCACAGTTTAAACATTCAAACTGGAGTATCAATAACTGTTTGCTTAATGTTTAGCACAGTAAAGCTCTATTTTTTACCTAGAGAAGTATCATTTCCGAAGTCACAGTTCACCAATGAATGCTGAGCACCACATTTATGCAGGGTGGCATTTCTCTTAGGATCTACAACTCCAGAGCTGTTACTGGAAATGCCTTTTTCTCCCAAGTGGGGAGAAAATTATTTTCCACTGAAACATAATTAACAATGTAACGCATCACTGGAGCTCCTCTGCAGCTTCCATTTGCAAATTGGAGCTAATCTTTGTCAGATCCCAGCATCGCTCCCTACTCAGCTTCCCTTCCTTCTCACTCTGCCTCTCTAAACTCAGAGACACTAATCTACAGAAAAACATGTGAAGACATTTCCTAAGGAGGTATAAAATGGAGAACAGTGTCCGCTATGTACACCACAAAAAATAAGACTATGCACCTTCTGTGCAGTTTATATGCTAGTTTTCTTAAAAATTTTTGAAACTCCCATACTGACACCAGACATGACCATTCCATTATATTCCCTCCTCAGCTCAGGTTTTTTTCCCCTCTAAGGATTCACTCATCTGAACAAGCCCAGAACAGTTCCAGCCACTCCTGAGTTAGGTACTGATTGTGCTGGCACTGTGCAAGTGCAGCTCCAACACCACTGAGCTGTTTTTAGCTCCCATGCTGCCTGAGTCTGAGCATCTTCCCCCTCATCACATCCCATTTAGCGATGAGCCATTCATCCTCAGGCTTTTGAGCCCTACACTCTCTTACAAAATGGAGCCTTAAAAAGGTCTCCATCAAAAAAGCATGTCTCTATGCATGCTGCTATCAAAGCCTTTGCCCCAAAACATCAGAGGTGTCAACACAGCCACCAGAAAATCAGAATTAGGTCTTATCCTGCACATATTTTGTTCAGCCATCTAGACTGGCTTGCTGTCTGCTGGAGCAGCTCAGATTGGTACAGGAGAAGTGAAGCCAGATCCCCCTGCCAGCATCTGGTTATGCATCTGAACAAATATCCCCATTTTGGAAAAAGTTTAATTTCAAATGGTAATTACGTCTCACCTTTGATGGGATCCTGCTTTTAAAAGCCTCAGCTGCTGGACTGCCCCATCTGTCAGATATCCCATCCGCTGCCATCTATGCATCAAATGCAAGTCCCATCAGATGGCAGCTCGGGCTGTCAGCCTTGCTTTTCTTTCTCTATGAAATACTGACATTGGAAAGTCTTAACAAGGAAACAGAGATGACGGGAAACATCTTTCGCTCCAGAGACGTCAATGCCAACTGTTATCTCTGTTCTCCAGTCTCAACCAGGAATACAGGAACAAATGCACTTGATCCTACCCTGAATGGTAGCTCTACAGAAAGGTCTGGACTGTAAATCCCAGCTTTGTGGTGGCTTTAATCAAATGGAACAGCATTAGGAGGAGTGGGGAAGTGGTGGTGGGGAGGGGCTGCACCATCAAAAATTTCAATTGACCTTTTTTTAATCTGCTTCAACCTCTAATCTTACATATTTTCTCCTAAGTTCTGAAAAGGTACAGAAATGAGACCAAGATACAGATTTAAATAAAGAAATTACCATTTCCTCTCAATATATATGCTTAGAAAACTTACACAGTTAAAATATTTATAGTAAGAGCTGATCAAGTGATTAAATATACTTTTAAAAGTTCCTTTTTAAAAACAGTACATCTCTGAATCTCCTCCTTCAGCTCCTCCATAGGATAAATCTGTATTTCATTTTAAGCAGTAGAACTTCAGGTACTAGGTTTAACAGAAATCTAAAGAACAAGCAACTTTTAAGATCATTATGTTGTTAAGTTTTAATAGTTTTTTTGTTAGTTAAAATTAAGAGGCACCTATCACTCCATGTGGACTTGCAAAATAGGTCAGCTGGGTGAATGTATCCAGCTTTCTTCTATGCGATTTAGACACTTCACCGGTTACTACTTCTTTCTAAAGAGGCCTCCACATCTGTTTGTTCTCCCTTTACATGACATAATCCAACTTTCTACAAAGGCTGACTTGTTAACCAGTCACTTAATTAGCACAGTGAATATACAGTTGGCTGTATTTTTATATCCATTCAAGACAGGTAAGTTTCTGTAACAACATTCCATTTCCATGGTAAGATGTGTGAATTGATATAGTTTGCTCAAACCAAGAAACTGGCTCTCCTTTAACATAATTATAGCAAGTAAATTTCCATTTGAAACTATTTTAATATCAGTAAAAGTAAATTAGTTAGTACCATGAATTTATATTTACTTCTTTTACTCTCTATTTACTACTTTTACTTGCTAGAACAGAAACAACACAATCTGTTGGCAAATTTGAGAAATACATCACGCCATTTATTCTGGCTTATTTTGAAGTGCCACTTCCAGCTACCTGTAAATATTGAGGATCTGGAAGTAGAGAAGAAACATAAAAGTCAGTCAGCACATTAAGAAAAGGAACTGCATGGACAGCATGTACACTCTTTCCAATCTGTAATAAAGCTACAAATTCAGAACAGCAAAAGCTAGCATTGCCTTTTCAATGAGTCTTCTTAATAAAGACATCATGCTCTGGCTCTATGCTATATGTCTCCCATGTTCAGTTGAAGAGCTTCCAATCACATCAGTAAGAGGATGTTTCCATTAGGAAATGGTTGAGATTCATTATTATTCTGTTAATTTGCTTCCACAATTCTAGCTTTTCCAGCAAACAAATGCAAGTTTAAGAGGAAAGAAAACAAATATACCTCCAACCCTCGCACACTCATCTTCTCACGCTTTTTTAAGCTCTCCCAGGTAAACAACATACACTTTCAATGACAGTTTCTGAGTAATGATGGGAAGAGCAAGGAGGTGGTTGAAAGCACCACTGGCTTCTTAACGCAAACCCTTTTATACTACTCTGGGAACACAAGTTCAATCACTGCTTATGAAACAACTTTGACAACAAGGAGGGCAGCTTTTTGCTTGATGTTTGTCTAAGTGAGGCTGTAGAAGTGAGTGCTTTTATTTCACTTTTTTTCTTTCACATTTTTTTTGTTAAACAGAAACAACCCACAGTCTTAATAACAGACTGCTGAGTGGCTGTCTTCTCTGGAGACTTCATTACCATGAGGTTTCACTGCACTCCAGCTCTTCTGAGAAGGCATTCAGAGAAAATATAAGGGTATTACAGAATTCCTAATACCCGAGCTTCCCAACAAGAAAAAAAAGCAAGACATATTAGAACAACTCCATTCCCACTGGGGGAACCTTACTTTAAAACACCAAATCACACTATTGCACATGATACCTACATCCAAGGAAGAAATAGCATCAGCATTTCATTTCTGAACACAGAACACAAATACCATGTTAATGCTTTAGCAAAACATGTTTACAGAAATCCCTGCTTATTTATGGAACTATATTGTCCTTCTGAGAGAGTTTTCCTTAGGTGAACAAAAGAAGCAGCAAACCAAATAGGACTTGGAGCCTGAAACAGAACACATGTAGCACACTTATTTAGAAATTATTTTACAACACTGAATGCAACCATATTTTAGACAGATTATATTGGCAAGATATTGAAGGCAGGGACTGCAAACCACTCTGCTGTTGTAAGCATCTATTTGTTATTTCTTATTAAAGGTAGTCACTGGCTTCTTTCACTCTGGGAAATAAGGGTCTCTCTCCCTGTTACATTTTTCGCGCACAGATGGTAACAAAGACTTTGCAGCAACTTTTCAGAGCTCAGCTTTGAACTTGGAATGATAGGGTCACAGACAACTCAGGCTGGATGGGAGATCAGGAGGTCCCTGGTCCGGCTGTGCTGCAGCAGGCTCAGCACTGAGGTCAAACAGAGCTCCTCATGGCTGTGCTCCATCAGGACTGGAAACCCCCAGATGGAGTCAGCACAGCCTCCCTGGGTAGCCTGGCCCTGTGGTAGCCTTTTCCTTGTGTGCCAGATGGACCTCTTTTGCTTGGTCCAGTTGAGGCTCCTTCTCACTGTGACTCCCTCTTCTTGACCACCTCCCTGCAGGTGCCAGGCCTGCTAACAGCACCTGTCAGAGCCGTCTTCCCTTGGCTGAGCCAGCCCCATCCATCAGCCTCTCCTTGAGGGGCAACTGCTGCAGACATCACCGTCATACTGTTGATACTCTAGAAAATGGCTCCTTTCCCAGAGCCTCTTTTACAGGGAAACAGATAAAGTGAACCACACTGGCAGCCCCTGTCAGCTCCACAGCATCATCTCACTCCTTGCATCAGGGCAGCAGCTGTGTTCCTGTGTTCAAGCCCAGCTCTGCTACAGGAAGGGTTACAGCTAAACCAGGGTCGCATCTTCCAGCTACAAGTTGCTTCTGTAAGAGCATCTTATTCATGTTCTGGAAGAAGTGTCAACAGAAACACAGAACTCTGCTCTGTTCCTAAGTTCCAGGGTGGCTTCCCTTTTTTGTGGAACTGTTTACAAAGCCAATTCTCCAAATTTTTATTCATACAGCAGCAGAAAAGCTCTAGCAGTCCCACTGTATCCTGGATTTAAATTAAGATGAAGTGCCATAGGACTGCTTAATACCTCACTGTATCATTTGCCAAGTCTAACAATGCTATTCGCAACTGGCTAAACCCTGAGGAATGTGAATACTTCAGCTATTAGGCAAACCACATCCTTCTACTTGGTACCACTGGGGAATTCTGGTAACATTTCAAATACTGCTTTCAGAACTGATTGCCCAGTCAGAGACAGAAGTTCTAGACATCACCTTCCTGTCTCCTGCTTCCTTTAATCCTCCTATCTAACCAAATCCCATCCACAACAGACAGTAGAGACCTTCCAAAGCCTCTGCATAAATATTTATGGAACAAATCTTACCAACTCTATTTAATGGAAACTCTCTTAATTAAGTGCTGTAAAATCCACCCTTGTAGATATAAATTACTTATGAACAAAGCATACCACATATTGCCAAGAATTAAAGCTGTATCTGATGTGGCAGAGGGAGGGTGAAGACTCACCTTAATGATAATCACTTTGGCATCACACAGCGGGTATGTCACAAAGCACTTTCATTACTTTGTATGAAATAAGTAACAGCGGCCAACGCTTCTGCTTCTGTCTGAGCAAAAGCAAGATACCTTGTAATGAAGAATCTGTGGGTACTGATGGGTGACACGCTCAGCTAGAGGATACAAATGACACAAGATTCAAAACTAGGCAAAACAAAACTTACAGGATGTGTCACACCCGCACAAAAGGGAACACTTTACCCAGACAGAACACAGAGTTGCATAAGGTTTATTAGCGCCTGTCTGGTATCTTGGCTTCAGTCACCAGACATCATACAGAGATCATGAAATACCACACTTCCAGGTGTTTTCTGTGGTGTACACAGAAATACACACAGCCATAGAGCTTCCACATAAGCACTCCCTAGGGAACAGTTAACTCTGAGATGTTTCCTAATCGGAGTATGTTATGTCATGGAGAAAATGTACACACCTTAATGCAATATTGTATGAAAGTTTGACGAACTAGCACCTTAAAAGCTCACAAACATCTTTCCTACAAAACTTTCTTCCTCTCTGGTTCTCCTCATTCTCATTTTTGTTGGTTCCTTTTCTTTCAAGGCCTATCGTACAGGTATTGTTAACCATTTTGTATTCATAACCAACTCAAAATACTGTGAAGAGTATCCTAGTGACATTACCCTTCAGCAAGTCAGCCTGCTCCATCAGGAATAATAATCCTAAAGACCAAACACAGAGATCTAAAGGCATTTGGGTTTGTCTTGCAAAAATGGCTTATGTACTCCTTTAATACTTGTTTTTATTGACCTGTTGGCTTCTCCTTACATAAACTGAGTTGCAGGATGTCAATGTGATCCAAGGCTGACTCCAAAGGAAGGATTTTTATTCTAGAAGAGGAGGCTGTAACTTCCCAAGAGGTGCTGAATGCAGCACATCTTCCAGAGGCATTCCCACAACTCTGCCAGTGCATTACTCAGCACACTTACAGGTTACTCAGAAGCCTATGGACAAGCCTGTGGGTTTCCCACAGAATTTGGTAAGCCAGTTTTGAAGGTAATTGAAAATGGCTAAAATAAAAGGCTTCCCATTTGTCCATGAAGGCTTGAAAGCATCATAAATTATTCCACTGCTCTGCATCAGCAGGTGTTTAGATCTGCAAATGTGACCAGTCTGTGTACTACAAACCCACTTCACCTTCCTCTGTCAGACAAAATATGTGGACAGGATGGAGAAAGCCAACAAAGAGGAAAATAATGCACTGCTATCATTGCTTATGCAGCAAATGCTGCTTAATCTGGATTAAAGAAAAAACCAAGTGCTCCCTGATCTGCAATTGTTTCTCTGGGATCTTCCTAAGGACACCACAGAAAATAGAAGGTATTTAATTAAGAGCTGCCTCCTTTCAGCACAACCTATCACAGGCTCCCCCTCCTCTGGGGTCAGCACAGAAAGATGCTTGCTACATATCAAAGCAAGCACATGCAGGAAAGCCTCTGACATGTATATTCAGTGCTTACTGTGCTCTGGCAAGGGCACAGTAACAGCTCCTGTCCAAATGCCTCAGCCTGGGTGCACCTGACACGGCTCTACGCTGAAAGGCTGTTCAAGGTACACATCTTCCCATGTGCAGTGCAAACCTGACACTGCTAGCAGAATCATCACTCTCTTCACTGACACTGTGTTTTTAGGCTGTAGTCATACATGCTGCCTTGGCTGCAGCTGAACCATGTTAAGGACTCCTGCTCTCAGCCCCACTGATGGCTTTCCCACCACAGCCCACCCCCTTGGCCTCTGAGCAGGGGCTATGCTCTGCTCTCCACTGGATGTCATTGGCCTTCCCCAACCTGCCAAGGTAAGGGCATGGGTTTGCACACCCTGCCTGACCCGTCACAGTGGTACAAGTTGAACACTTCTACTGGCAGCGTTTTAAGGACCCTTGGATGCACCTTAACCAAAACAAACTGGGTAGCACCTACGCATGCTGCTACATCCCCTGTTTCTGGGAGTGATGCAACTGCTAGTGAGGGGTGGTGAGTGAGAAACCTCTGTGGGAGCTGCTTCTTAAAACCAGCTGGAAGGCACCTAGCCTGGCATGCCTGGTGGCAGCTCTCCAGGGTGCGGAGAGAGCTGTGTGGGGCTGCTGGAAGGGCCACATACTTGCAGTGGGGAAGGAAGGATGCTTGCTTCCATCACAGTGCACAAGACGAGGCAGGGCAAGATGTTACATGAGCTCATGTGCCTGCTCCCAGAGAAAGGGAATTTCTTGTGCACTTTGTTCCTCCTCTTGCTAATATAAACCAGGAGACTAAAGTCAAATGTAATCACTATACAAGCACCATGTTCTTTCTTTAGTGAGGAATGCAGGCTTTAATAATATGTAAATGACTTCTAAAAGATGTAAAGCAGAGCTTAGTGCAACTTGAATGCAAACAGATACTTTAAAAGAAATCAACATCATCTACTAAGCGCCTTACTAAATTGGCTTCATTTATACATATGTACACTCATGCCCAGAGGGCAAGTCCAGTTGATGCAATTTCTACAATAGGAAAAGCCTAGCAAGTCAGCTCACTGAACTATTAAAGCTTTCTAAAACACAATGAAGTGGAAAAAAAAATACCAACCCACAAACTCACAACAATTTTAAAGGGAGGTAACGAAAGACAGACAAGTATTGTGATGGTATTAATGCTGGAAAGACAAGGAAGGAGAAAATGGGCAATTACCCATAAATATAGCTCTTAGCTTTAACTATGTAACAGAACAAGTAATCAGAACAATAACCGCCACTTAAAAGTCACTAAAAGCCAACATGTATTTATAAAGGTCCTGCTAGATAAACTCACAGTACCTTTTCATATTTCTCCTCCATTATCCTTCTCTCATGACACAGGGAGAGTGTTACAGCATCCTGCTAGGCAGAGAAAGCAGACAAGGACTTTTGGATGCAGCCATAACCAGAAGAAACAGCAATGGCAGTAGGAAGCAAATTAAAGTCTCATCAAAAACTTGTAAGCAATTCAGAGAAACTGATTGTGGAGGAAAGTAGGTTTTATTGTGACCACAGTAACTGAGCGTTTGCACCAAGTCAAGGTAAAGAAAACCAATTACTGTACCATCAGCTATCAACCCTGCATCCAAAAGTATTAAATTATGAGCTAGGAAGGCAACAAGTCAGATTTTGAAGTTGACGGACAGCAGTGTTTATGTATATCTCATTACCAGAAATATCTCGGACAAACAGAGCTTATTTTGGAGTTACTATGGAAAAGGAAAGGGATAATCAAAACTTCCAAGACTCTGCACTCCCAAGGAGCAAAGACATTGAAAATCAGCAACCCTTGAGCAGCAGAAGCTATGAAACTCAGCATCCTATGGAGCACCCACAGGAATTTTCTGATGTCTAATAAGCTGAATGCTTGCTATAGCTCTTCGTTCAGTGGGGGCATCAACCTCATCTCTCTCATCAACCTGGTCACCACAGTCTTTAGGTTTGTAGAAAATTCCATCACTTTGAAATCTCTACTCTCCTATTTGTATCAGTTGAAATTGATCCCAGAGGTAAAAATACTTCAGGGCAATGAGGGGAACTATCAGTCAGAGAGCATCATTATCACAATTACTATTTAAGCTTCATCTCCTTAGGAAACCAGGTTGAAAATAATACAGTCAGGAAAGATGAGAAGAAATAACAAGCAGAAATGTCAAATGGAAAAAACTTAAAACCAGGATTAAGTCAAGTACAGAAGACATTATTTCATGGGAGAAAAGGCAGATTTGGAAGCTTTTCATAAACAGATCACTATTCCTGACTTTCTAGGATTTCTGCTAAGCCATAATCTTAGGCTGCAAGGAAAATCTGGATGATCCCCTTATAAAAATGTAACTGCCAGAATCTTAATCCATTCCAACACAGATGTTTGACTGTCCAAATAATTCTACCAGACACAATCACTTGGATTTACTTTTGTAATTCTCCCCTTTGAGTGCTGGTAGTGATCCCATGGGTCTGAGTGGTCTGTCTGGATGCCACAGAGTGGAACAAATCAAGCCATCAATCAGAAATCTTGTGTTATCTCACTGCTCACAAAACTGCTTGAAAGAACAGTGAGCACATCAGCAGGGAGCTGCTGCAGTGAATGGAAGCTCTTTGGACATCAAGCTATGGAGAGAGTGCAGGAATTTCCCTCATTTTTCCCTCAAAGAGGAAGCCATGCCCTGAGAAATTAGCAAGGTCCTGGAGCATCCTCATCAGAAAGCAAAAACAATGAAGCCCTTCAGAAAGCCAAGCAGGAGTTTGGGGAACATCATGCATGTACAACAAAACAAAGTAGACTGGTCTGTATTCCAGCAGGGTGTATTTCAAAACCAATCTACAGAACTGAACCTTCACTCTAATGGTAAAGTCATTGCTATTAGAAATTATTTGGGTATTTCTAATGAAGTTCCACCTCATCTTACTTCCATATAAGTATTTTTTATCAACCACTATGTCACATCTCATAAACATCCTACCACAAACATTCAAGTTCGTATTTCCAAAAGGAGTATTAAAAGTTGAAGAAAAGGTCCCACCCCACAACATTCTCATCCCCATGACTTCTTCAGTGAGGAAAGGTAAGCAAAGCATCATGGCCTTCCCTTCAGCTGCTCTGGAGGTCTCTGTTCTGACCAAATATTTCAGCCAAACTATTTTTCCTAACTACAAAAGGTGATGAAGTTATACAGCGCACGTCAACATGACATATGTATTTCCACATTCATCAGTCCAAAACACAGTGCCCCAAAGGTGGCTAGGATTTTCTTGGAATGACCAAAGTCTCATTGCTTTTCAAAATTCAGACCTTTAGGAACTGGGTATATCTGTACCAGACAAACAGGATGCTGTACATCATTTTATCTATTGCTCCAGGGATATTTTGAGCACTCTTTCACTTCTTCATTTGCTAAAAGCACTCGCCTGCTCCCAGAGTTCACAAATAACTTTGAACAAATGCAGAGGGGCATAATTCATACTGGAATTAAGAAACAATTCTCTTACTGCCCACATTTTGTTGCAATCAGAAAGAAAAATCCTTCCCTTGCGAGTGATCAAAGTACTAGGACACTCCTTGCAATCACGGGAAGATGAAAGTTAATGATGTATCATAAAGTGATTTTCTAGGACGATCTTTTGCATCAGCAAACTACACGTTAGTTCATTATTTTGTCCGTGCAACTTTAATTACAGAGTTCATGCACAACGGTTATTCTTCAGAAATGTATTTTCATATAACTAGCAGTGGCATTATGTAAATAAAGCTGATTATTTTTTACTCCCTAGCCTTCGCGTTCTTGCTACTGATTAATTTGACCACAGAGGCGTAATTGCAGAAAGGAGATGTAGATAAAAATTGCACCTGAAGCACTTCTGATTGCTTCTCTGCCGGATAAAAAAGTCTGCTTAGTTTTCTTCCTGAAGAGAGGCAGCCTATTTATGACACCGGTTATCAGTTCCCCTGAGCACTTCCTAAAGGTTAATACCTAACGTTAATGAACATTAAACTTGCCCGGTCCAAAGCCGCCGAAGCACCTAGGCAGGGCACGCGGGCACGTCCACCTTACCCCGTCACTTACCTACGGTCAAGCAGGACACTGGGGACGAGGTCGGACACCAGACCTCGCGTCCCTGGAGCACCCTCAGCAGCGGCTCATCCCTCCTCTCCCAGCGCACCGCGATTACACGTTCCTGCCCTAGTTCTCCTCTTCCCCCTCTACAAGCAACGGGCCGCTGCAGGGGCCGGGGTCGCCGCCCGGAGGAGACGCACACCTTATCGGGACTCTCCGCCTCGCCGAGCACGCACCTCCTGGCACCGCCGCCGGCACCCGGGCCGGGAAACCGAGACAACCCCGGTAGTCACGGCCGGGCGGGAGCGCACTTCGCCCTGAGCCGCTCTCCTCCGCCCCACCCTCTCCTGCCGCCGCCGCCGCTCTCACCGCCGCCGCCTTCTCCCCGCAGGGGCCGGCACCATTGGGTGCCCGCCACGCAGCGCCTCTTCGGCGGGCAGATCGTGGGGCAGGCCCTGGTAGCGGCCGCCCGCTCTGTCAGCCGCGACGAGCAGGTCCACTCGCTGCACTGCTACTTCGTGCGCGCAGGTGGGCCGGGGCCGGGGGGAGCGGGGGCCGCCGT
>JAOEHY010007683.1:0-20214 GCA_025447955.1 Psilopsiagon aurifrons
GGTTTAGTAGGAGATGTCCCTGCCCATGGCAGGTGGGTTGGAACTAGGTGATCTTAAGGTCCTTTCCAACCCTAACTATTCTATGATTCTATGATTCTATATCCAATCTAAACATCCCCTGTTGAAGTTTTAACCCATTACCCCTTGTCCTATCACTACCCTCCCTAATCAGGCAGTTCCTGCAGTCTCCCATGGCATTTCCACCTCCACAACTTACCTGACAGGTATTTGCCAGTCTCTTGTCTCCCAGTCAAAGCCACTCAGGCTGCTGGGCAAGAAATCCAGATAAACTTTCTTGAATCACTACCTTTGTGTTTTGAAGATTGTATCAATGGCAAAATTCCGTATTGGGTATTAGACTTCAGCTTTGCTGGAAATCTTCAGATTCAAACCAAACTCTACTGACAGGACTGTGTATCCAATGCCTGTTTTATCTAAAACATCAGTAAGAGGGAATCCACAGTCTTGTCACCTCTGGTAAATGCTCCCATCATAAAAGATATATGTTCTCACTTCCAGTATAGCACTAAATCATTTGATCCTTTTTGCAGCATCCCCAAAAATGGGGGCAAAGTGTGGTTTCACCCTACCTCCTCCTATCCCCGAATAACCCAGAGTGTGGTGAATGAAGCAGCAAACTGACAAATTTTGCCTACATCAGGAACCTGAGGGAGTGAAACTGAGACTTCTCACTAAATGTTTCCTGCTTGGTTAGAAAAGTAGAGCAAAGCCTTCTCTGGTGGGGAGTGAGAAAATGGGAGAAAGAAAAGTTTACCTGCAGAACTGTCAGTGCATACTAAGCAGAGGAAGGCATTTTTTGGTGGGCTAAGCAAGGCAGTCTCATTGCAAATCAACAGAGATAGGACTACAGCTCTCCTTGACCTTCCTTATCTTCTGGTCTACAGCATACTGCAGGTCTTAGCTTCCTAATTATGAAATCAAATCTGAAGCATGTTCTGCTACACCCAGCATAGGCTTAAAATATTTTCTTTTCTTTTGAGCACCTTCAGAAGTGTTCAATGCTTTGTGAGGTTGAGCAGTATTGTAAAGTATGTGCATGAAAACCGTTTCAACTGTCATGAATAAGATTTGATAATTAATTGCAGATGTAGAAGTTTAACTATGTTCTATACCTTTATATGATGTTTTATACCTTTAAAATGTGGCTTATAGTTTAATAGCTATGAAGTTGGGGTTTTTTTTCCTTTACTATATTCTTGATACTAAAATAGAAAAAAAAATCAAAGTAAAGCTTTATTTCATTTGTATATTTTGGAGGTGGCAATTTAATACACTTAACTATGTGTAACATATTCTTTTTGTACAATGAGCACCATTTGTTTAGGAAACTAAAGGTAAGCTAGCAATTGCAGGTATCATTAAACTCATTCACAGATAAATGCTCTTGTCTATCAAAAACTTTTGGCACAAAAATGACTAAAAAATTACTAAAACTTTCTTTTCCACCCCCCACAGACATATGTGGTTCTTGTATTGCAGCTGAAATGAAAGACTGAAGCACTGGGGTTTTGTAACAAGAAGCATGTGGAGGCAGACAGGAAGACAGTAAAACTGGAAAGATTCCATAGACTCCTTTTTTTTTTTTTCTGAAATACTGTATTTACACAAAATTGGAGAGAGTACAAATACTGTTACTAAGAAGACAAAACCATTATAGTACATTTAATTTAAACACAGGCAGAACTATAGATGCAAAACAGAGGCCTAAGGGTGGGGGGAAAGCATCAGAAAGGCCTCAGAGATTAAAAGCAGGAGGTAAGAGAACAAAGTATTTGTCACGCAGCATCACCTTTCCTTGGCTTTACTGGGCTTGCAATAAGATGATCTCCTTCCTCATTGTGGATGGTGAGGAAAACCCTCTCTATGTGTGGACTGCTCAACTGATTTTACAATACAGTTAAGTGTGTACTTAATTTTTAGCATGGGAATAGAGCTGTTAACTTCAAATGAAATTAGATTTGTGCCTAATCAGATATTTATATGCTTAATTTGACCAGGAATAGCCTTCTCAGTGCTTCATAAGGTCAAGTCCATTGTTACATAAAAAATAAGTGTTCTTTACCATATTCTTTTTTTTTTCCTTAAAATATACTTTAGGATTTCTTTAATTTTACCATTAAGTAATCAATTAGAAAATAGTAGCTTACTGAATGCCATAGAATATCTGGTTCATGTCATATAATCAAAGGAATATAATTAAAAAATAATTCCCACATTTTTCCAAAGCCTGTTTAGAGCTAAAAAGAAATAAAAGAGAAAAATGCATGTAATAATAAAGCAGCTTTGTGTTTCTGGGCATTTGGCAGCAGGTCTGTTATAATATTTTGCAGACATCTCTTGGTATCAGTTAAAATCACTAGATTAATTGATCATTACAAAAGAAATGATTGTACAATATTATTACAATCCACCAAATATAGCCAATGCATGAAATATTTTACATATTATGTGTCCCTTAAAAAGAATTAACATATTTTAGCCTGTTCTTTGAAAGCACATAGCTTCTGAAGTATTATATCTTAAACACAGTGGTATCTGTCACTTCTACAGTCTAACAGCTTTTTTTTTTTTCTGAATAAAAGCTTGTTTGAATGGATATACTAGCTCAGTGATGGAACTACAGTGCTGCTTAACTAAATTCCATATACGACTTTGTTACTGTTGCTGTTATTGTAATCACATACCACTGAAGTGCTAAATATTAGTAACTCAGATATGTGGACTTTGGTTATGCTTAATAGAATACAGGCATATCAAATATATGTACCACTTCCTAAAGGCTATGTTACAGTCATGATGCTTGGTAATAAATAATAGTAACAACAATCTCAGATTCAAAGTGCTGACTCACTTGAGGCACCAATACAATAAATCAATCAATTAAAAGACTTATTTGTAATGTTCAAAGCTAACAGAGCAGATCCTGGGCTGCTGAGTTACACGCGCAACAAGGCGGACTCTGAACCTCTCCTTCCAGCCTGGGAATTTCTGTGGTCCCAGAAGATACTGAAATGTCACGTCTGATGTGGAGGGCTCCAAGACATACCAAGTCTTCAGACATGAAACATTAAAAGCTCTCTAATCTTCTCTAAAGCCTCCAAAGGCTCTCTTAAAATCCCTCAAACCCACTCTATTCACTCAGGGACATGACTTTGCCAAATATTGTACTTGACTGCAGACCAGGGCAGAGCATTTCATGAAAGTCCACAATTAAATGCATTACATTAATGCAGCTTTCATACCCTGGAGACACTGTGACCACTGTTGGCTTGAGAAGGGAAAGGCAGCTTTCCAGCGGCAGCAAACACATATCTCACTTGACGGGGAATGCTTTTCGCGTCTTCAGTTTGTTCTGTGCAAGCAGTAATCATTTTCAGTGTCAAGAGAGCTGTTGTACCCCGAGGATGGATACAGGTCCCTCTTAAGTATCCTATTGACGATGTTGATCAGAACTTTTTTGTACTGTTGACGTAAAAGTGAGTAAACAAATGGATCTGATGCAGCCTTACTATAGGTGAGGCACTTGCTTATAATTCCCCAGTAGTAATTTATGGTAACAAAAGGAAGGAGCTCTATCAACCTGTTAAACATTAAAGAGAGATGGAAACATTGAGTGTTATATTCACACTGATACCAGTGCTCAACTCATGCCTCATGAAACATTAAAATGGCACTTATTTTCTTACAGTACCCAGTCCCTGAAGAAGAAGGGCCCTGTATTTACTCCTTGTATTCAATAAAGTCAAAGGGAATTTTCCTAGCACGGCCACTGGGAGACAAGAATCATTCCCTCTATGGAAAGAGAGAAAAAGTGTGTTTGCAATGTTAACCCTCCTGTGCATCGAAGTGCTGCAGTTTATTGCTCACTTTCTGAATTTCAAGAGTTGTGCTGACAAATGGTGAAAATCTCAGTGACATAATTAACTACTCCTCTCCCATGGCAAGCCTGAGATTGACAAATATAACTTGTGGTATCCAGGCACTCAACTCAGTTGCCTAAGTAGAGCTGTCTGTTCACACTTGAGACATTTGAGCATGACACCCTTGGCATCAGGCTGCTGCTCCTGGAAGTTGTGGGTCTCCTCTGGGTCCTGTGTCATATCTGCCAACCTATGCAGAGGTTTTGGATACTATGTAGCATCTCAAATGACACCAGGAACCTGGTCTTGGTCATAGAATCCACCCCCTCAGGTACAGAACAGTGAATCTGCATTACCCCACTTTTGTGAATTAACACATATTCAAAGAGGATTTATAGTAGACCACTGTACTATGAAGAACATGGCAGTATCTCAGAGAGATTTGGTTGGCACCTGCATCCCATAGTACGCATAGGAGCACAACTGCATCTGCTTACCTGTGAAAGTTTCTGCGTGCACTTAGCTGACCGCTAGTTTGGCCATAGAAAACACGGAGACAACAGTTTTATCATCATTATATGAACAGCCAGATGTCTCCAGACCTGTGTCTCCTAGTCTATGCTTCACTGTTGATTTAGTGGCCTCAGCACCTTGGTTGAAATGGGTTGAAATCAAGAGGGGAGAAACTGCAACTAGGTTAAACAACTTTTACACAGATGTGAAAGCAAACCTTCAGACTGTTTCAGCAAACATCTGGCACACAGCTTATCTGCAGCAGACAAACTCTCCAAGAGGGTGGAAAGAACAGGGTGAGAAGTTTTTATTATCTGTACATCTTTTGTGATGTACAGTGAAACCTTCTGCAAGAGCAAGAATATATTGTTTTGCTATATTCATTCCAGAAGTGAAAAAAAGTACCATGAGATAAAGTAGCCCTTTTCTGTGGCCTAAAAACATATCTGTTTGAAGATGCTAGATCAGAAGCTTTCTTAAGGCTTGAAGAACCTTCTGGCCTCATTCCAAAGTGCAGAGATTCCAATTTGCAGGGTGCTGACTTTAGAAGCTGTTCCAGTCCTTCTGCGTGGAAAAACTGACTTACCACCTCTAGGACTGAACATTGTAACAAGGGGTTGAACTCTGAGAGAAAAATTTCTCATTTTTATTTGTAAAGGTGAAATCCTTCTTATGGCAAGTGCATTTAAACACGATGACCTTTGTTTAAAGCTGCTTGGAAAAAAATCCAGTCAATTCAAAACAGAGAGAAGAGGAAGACACAAAATGTGAGAAATAAATAATTGCATAATAAGTGACACTTGGCTGCTTCGGTTTATCCCATTCTGCATACTGTCCCAATACAAAAAATACACGTCTGATATTTACACAATTCCTCTTTCTATAAAGATACTAAATAAGAAAAGTAAGGTATCTTTCAGTCATGAAAACAGATGCATTACGATGTGTTCCTTTTAATGTATTATAGGCCCAAACACAATTGCACTGAAGCCAAGAGAAGAAAAATTACACAGATTTTAATAAGATAAAGGGCCCGGCCAAATCAAGTCAGCCTGATAAATATCCATCTGAATACATCTTAGTATCATTTTCTTGTTTTCAGTGCTGTTACAAAAAAGATGAAATTCATCTGTCAGCTTTTAGTGAACAGATGAATATATTGCTAATGATCCTAATCTCATTAACATTTCTGAAATGAGGAGCAAATACTGAGCACAAAATGCAACCTGAGTCACGGGGCCAAAGAACAAGAAAACAGGGAGGGTATCTTTCACATTGCCTCCATTGAGATTGCTTCAGTGCCACCCCTCTGGAAACCAGAAGTGGGGAAGGAAGGAGAAACAGGTATGGCAGCAACTCCTCCAGTGACACCTACACCACCACCTTTTATCTACTGCTGCCTGGAAACTCTCTTGACATTACAGCAAAAGGCCTCTGAGGATATCCTCCCCAGACCTGTGCCCAGTTTGCTGTCACTGACCAACTTGGTTCTTGTGGCTGAGAGAGAAGTTGTGCCTTGACACACACATTTACACAAACCAACCCTCAGTCTTCTCTCTAGTGACACGTAAGGAAGCAGTTTGTCACACATAGAAAATGCACCATCTCACATTTGCCAAATGCAAGGTCTGAAGAAGGAAGTCACTTTTATTTTAGAAGTTTATGAAAAGTATTTTCACCCTGAAAAGTGAGGCAGTGCTGGAATTTGCTGAGCTTGGTAATGTTCAGATGGAAAGAAGATGGCAAAATCCACTTAGCTCAATATAATTATATCCTGATTATGGCAAAAGTGAATAGAAAATGACTCAGAATGTACTGAACAGTGATCAATTAACCTTTTTACTCTGATGTAATGTTAATATTTGTAATAATCCTTTCAACTGCAGAAAAAAAGATACAAAGCAGTTATCCAGGCAATCAGTCAAGAATCCCTTCAACCTATAAATGGGAACTAAAATACATGTCATCCTAAAGGTTAAAAAATGTAGTCATTTTTGAGCACAAGCCTAAATCTGTGGAAGAAAAGGGCAAAGACAATAATCATAAATGGCATGTGTGTATGCTGCTGTGTAGGATAGGTGCACTAAGGCTGGCTGATTTCTATAAGCTTGGGCGGCTACAGACCCTGGCAGCTTGGTAGCAATCTTGAGGAGCCCTCACCAGGGTCAGTTTGCAGACTAGTGCACCTTCCTCCACAGAAGGAAGTATTTGAAGGTATCTTGGACATACTGTTAAGTGGGGAATCGTTTGAAAAATCACTTGTGAAAGATGTAGCCCTTTTTCGTCCAGAGATGAAAGGCTAAACCCTGAGGTGCTGCAATTCAGTGTAGTTACATTAGCTTCCAGCTCACTGGTGTATGCAAGTTATAAAAATAATAGCCATATGCTCTATAAAGACTATACAAGTATGGAATGAGAACAATGCATGACTACTTAAAAAGGTGCAGACCACCAGGGTGGATGCCAGTGACTCTGGCCAGTTGAGGTGCATGGTATTTCCTATACATTTTAAAAATCTAATGATTGGTTTTCCTGGGAGATAACTCTTAACACTTCATCACAATGCCTTGCTGCACCATCAGCAATGTATTTACAGACATTACTGTTTCCAGGCACAAAGTTTATCTGACAAGTTTTCAGCCTGGATAAATGGAAAATATGTCACCTCAGCTTCCAATAGCAGCAAGCTTGGCCCTATTCCTTAAAAGAGCAAAAAAGACTTGAGCTTGTCAAGAAAAGCTGTCTGCTTTCCTCTCTATTGCTCAGGTCGTGGTAATAAGGAAGGGTGATGAGTCTTTTCAACTGCCTTCATCACCCGGTGGCATGTAATTAATTCCTGGTACTTGTCCTAAAAGCCACTTGCTCTTGGCAGAGGTGTCCAGACCTGGCTGCAATAGGAAAAGGAAAGCCAGAGACTGGGTGTGCAGGCAGAGGCAGTGTGTGTAAGTGTATGTGAGTGTGCTCTGCCGCTAAGAACTGGCCCCTGGTCTCCGCTAGGTTCTGGTACCACAAAATTAGCTGTAGCCTCCCTCCTTTCCCTGGGCACCTGCACATCAAAGGGCATATTAGTCCCCCACCCCAACAGGCAATACTAACCTGGTGATAATGTAAGGACCAAAACAGATCACGAACGACCCTATAAAAATACTGATTTTCTTGGTAGCCCGCTGCCTCCTCCGTTTCTGCTCATTAAGACAGCGCTGCTTCACACTGCGAAGGGAAAAGAGCAGTCTGTGGATTAAAGCAAGAAGCGAGGAGGCGAGAAAGGAGCCCAAAGGAGAGGGGAAGGACCCGCTCCCGGACAGAGGGCATGTGCACCCGGAGAGGGAAAGGCAGGGCAGTCCCTGAGCCGGCCAGGGACTGAGACAGACCCGGGATAGAAGGGAGGGCAACCCCGGCCCCGCCAAGGCTGGGGGCTGCCGCCCTCACCAAAGCAGCAGTTTCCGGTTAAAGGGGAGCACCCTCGGAGCGGGATTAGCATTTAAATAAAGCAGGTTACAAATGCACAACCCACCGTTTTCTGGCTCTACAGACAGCATCTGGAACTAGAGGCAGAAGCGCTCGCCATGTGGCCGGGGCCGGGGAGGGTAGGAAGGGGTGCTGGGGGAGGCAAGGCATCGTCTCCGCCCGCGGGTGCCCCGAGACTGTGCATACGAACACACACGCGTTACCTGGGGTGGATATCCACCAGCAAAACCAGAGTCTGCATGGTGATAATGTCTATCCGCTTGCAGTGGAACCGCGCAACTTTCAGCACCTTTAAATAGGTGAAACACAAGATCACCAGTGATAGCATGAAACTGGTGGAGTGAAAAACGATGGTGAACACTGTAAACCTTCTCCTCTCCGTCTCTTCTTTCAGGTGCAAGGTGCAAGAGGCATAAACGCTGCTGTAGTCTACCCACGAGTAAAACAAGGATACCAAGGGGAACGTGAGGGAGTGGAGCCATGAGTAGCCCATCAGTATCACAGCGTCCTTGTACCGCATCTTGCTAGTGTAGCTTAAGGGGAACACCACGGCAATCCATTTGTCGATGCTGAGTGCTGCCATGCTCAGCATCGTGTTGGAAGTCAGGAAAGTTTCCAGGAAACCCACCGCTTTGCAGACGCAGCCCCCAAGAGGTTGCTGGCTCCTCAGGATCCCCAGCAGGGTAAAAGGCATGTTCAGGACTGTGAGGAGCAGGTTGCAAAAGGATAAGTTCACCAGGAAAACCCCGGCGACCTGCTTGCGGATCTCCGTACTGTAGACGAAGCATAGCAGCACCAGGAGGTTGGAGAGCAGGGAAACAACCAGCACCAGCACAAGGAGCAACGCCAGCAGCACGCCTGCCAAGTCCATCTCTCAGCGGGTCGCCGGGAGAGGGCGAGGGCAGGAGGAAGGGGGCACCCGAGCCGGCACCGCAGCCTCACCTGCCGCCGCCCGCGGCCGCCCGAGCATGTTGCCGGCGGCGCGGACGGGGGCAGGGGCCGGGGCAGCGGGGTGTAGGGAGGGCAGCAGAGGGAGTGGGGCAGAGCAGAAGCGCAGAAAGAGGAGTGAGGGGAGCGGGGCTGGCAGAGCAGAGAGGACCCGCAGGGAAGCGGGGTTCCCTGATAGCGGTGCCAGGTGGCGGAGCAGCGGGGTCCGGAAGAGCGGCGTCGGGGCACCCGGCGTCGGGAGCCAGAGGTAAGGGGGAAATCGAGGGACCCAGGAATGGGAGCCGCAGCTAGCGGGGACGCGCACCCGGAAACAGGGGCTAGCGGGGCCCGCCTGGCGCGGCCGGGAGGCGGGCTGGGGGGAGCCGGGGCGCTGTCCTCGCTGTGCGCTGTCCTCGGTGCTGAAGCGGGCTCTGCCCCGACGGCCGTGCCGCCCTGGCCTCAGGCCGCGGTCCGCCGTGCCTCCCCCGCCGGCGCCCGCTCCATGTCCCACCGCAGCTGCCCCTCAGCCGGGCGCACAGCCTCCTTCAGGCACTGAGCATCTTCCCCCGGTGCCCAGCCCCTGAAATACTCGAGCCTCCGAGCCTCCCGCGGCGACTCATGCGCAGACGAGAGGCTGCGAGGCACAGGCTCAGCCAGAGATCGCGGATCGGTCTGATCCACTCCTGGACCGCAGGAGAGCGCAACAGGAAGCCCAACTTTCTGCTAATGCGCAGACCAGGATCAGATCTGGCTGTCAACTAGTTTAATCCCTGCATAGGGCTCAGGCACACCCTGAGAGCATCGGCTGCTTCCAGCATTCCTGGATCCTGGAGAGAAGCCAGTGGTGCTGTCCCCGCTACAACTGAGGGATTATTTGCCCTTTCTCCTCCTTTCACCGCTTGACGCCTAGAGGACCTATGGTTGCCACCCCCTGCGTATTAGCACTGTTTCCCCACCAGCCAGCAGTGAGGGATGTTGCTTTCTTAGAGACTTTGGCCACTTGGACTCACACTTCTAAAACCCCAGCTGACTGAACAAGTGCCCACATTAGGGTGACTTTGGCACACTTTGTGGAAAAACGACGTATCTCTCTTACCATTCTCCATTTACATTTTTAACAAAGGTTCCTTTAGTTATCGCATTGTGGCAAAAGCTGAAAAGACAGAAATGACAGAGTCCAGTAACTCTCTCTCAGCATTTGTCAGGAAAGTGGATTACACAGCTAATTCCAAAAAATGCCATAAATCTTTGGCTTTGATTAAAGTAAAAGAAAAAGAAAAAAAGGGAGTAAATTTTGGTGCATCGAAACACTGGCACAGAAAAAAGCTGCCATGTCTAATCACTGTCACATTTTACAGTTCATCGCCAGAACTGACATGAAGAAAAAGGAGAAGAAAAGGTAGCTTTCCCACTATCCAAAATGATTACTAATATCCTAAGGAAATGCTGTATTGTATGGCTTGTCCCTACAATGTAACCTTGTCACGCAAGTGTGACCACTGTGTGAATGACTGCACACAAAACTACTTGAAAGAGCCTGAAGGCAGTGTTTGTATTTTGTTTTTGTTTTCCAATAGCAGTTACAAGTTTTGGATCAGGCCCTAATTGAAAAGCTTGTTATGGTAAGTTCAGTGTCTTAAGGAAAGAGCAAAGCAACAAGACTTGAGATGCGTTATTTGGAAGAGAACCAGTACTGTATTATTCCTCAGTATGGAAAGAAAATTAAGGTTTTCTTTGATCAGAAAGCTGTAATTTCCAAAGTTATAAAGGAGCAGATGCAGTTGGCAGTGCTTATGCTTGATGAACAAAAATGCAATATATATCTCTGTAAGCATTTGAGGAAAAAATAGTCAATAACAGCCTGACAATACCAGCTCTCTCAGAGTTCAGTTGTTGCATTTATATCATCAGGTAATCAACATGGCAGAGCCAGAAACTGCACGAAGGGTTGAGAAGAACTGAATTGTCATGGGAGAAGCTGGCAGTATCTATGTGAAGCAGAGATTCTGCAATTACTCCTTGTCTCATGTCAGCAATTCTTAAGGTCTCTACTAGTCAGAACCCATCTCTGGCTTACCTTTCATTTAATGGTACCACAAAGTTATGGAGCTTTTATATTAGCCATCTGGGATTAGAGGCTGTCTGTGTAGTGAGATCAGGTGGGATAGATGCTATTTTATAGCATCACAGAGACAACCTAGATGTGCTGTTCTCTTACCATGATAGCTACTTGAGAAGCTATTTTCAGTTGCATGCAGAGGGCACATGCACATATAATTTGTCTTGTACAACCTTTTCAAATGAAGAATGGATTGTTTCTGAAAGCTAATGGAGAAAGAACATATCAAAATAAGACAAGGGAATAAAAAAAGGTGACAAGTGGCAGAATACCATGAAAGGAATTACTCTGCTTTTTCACATGTACAGTGAATTCTATGCAACGATATGCAGGGCTCAAAGAACCCAGCCGGGATGACAGTGTTAGCTTTTCCCCTCTGTTTTCAGTGAACTATTGCCAAAGTGACAAGCTAAGCATGTACATAACTTCCTGTGGGATGTGGGTCTTCCACTGATCCTTTCCCATTTGCAGGCAGCAACCTACAACACTTCATACCAGCCACCTTTCAGTCTGATATTTAAATGCCCATTTACAGGTTATGAGGCTGAAAACAGTCACTCATGTGAGATTGGGAGCCTTGAACTTGCCACTGTGGGTTTGCAAAAGTAGGTATCTGCCACCTTACCCTCCGAAAACACAGGCACTCCTGCTACCTTTTGCATGTAAGCAGACATCCACAAATCCCTGCAAATAACTCATTAAACACACATATTTTTCCCTTCAAGAACTTACAGTGTTTACTTTCATAATCAAGGATGCTGTCTTGATTGAAATTGAGGACTGTGGAGACTGCTGCATTACAAATAAGAAAAGGAAAAAAAAAAGAGATGCTTGCCACAGACTATTAGTTAGCACAGATTAGGTAAATACTTGAGACTCTTATTCTAAGATCTGCATCATTCATTAAACCTACACATTCATCTGTCCTAAATATTGACTGCAACTTACTGGGTTTAATTGTTAATGGACTGTATTCCTTGGAAAGGAATAAGCGATAATCCAAATTCCCTTTTAGTTTCACTCCAGGAGAGATGTGTCACGCAAATTTCAATCTAGATCACAACTGAGCATAATTCATCCCTAATCAATGTGTTCTGCAATGACTAAAAAGCATTTAATTTGGTTCTAATTTTAAGAAAGCACTATGAAAGAAGGAGATCTCAAATTACATCAAATAATTTGTAAGTACAGAGAAAAGCAACCCTTTCCCCCCAGGTTCTTGTATGACAGGTGAAGAGAGGGAAATGAAACTTTATTTACAAATATGGGGGGAAATCGAATGACTCATAGAACTGATGTTAAAAAAAAAGCTTTTAACTTTTAGGCCACTTGCTAAAAAGAGACCTATTTCAAAACTGAGCAAGAATGGTAACATCCATGAGATTTTTCAGTATGCTCTGTAAACAGCTCTGGTAATCATAGCTCCCAACAAACACATGGAAATATCTTCTCACCAACACAATGGCAGCAGGTATGTTGTTGTTGCATTTGTTTTAGTTAATGAAGCTTTATTGAAGCTAGAGTCCTTGAGTCTGTGAAGACTCCACGGCAACTTATTTTCTTTTTTAAATCCCTTCATTTTTTTTTTATTCAATCTTTCTTTTCAGAGTCCTGCCTTATTATGACTTGAACTATAGGGCCTTTGAGCAAGCAGGACACCCTTACCAGCTTTTATTCTTTCTGGAACTCTAAGAAAAATAAACAGGCAGATAGTAGTAATGTGATAGCTAACACGCTGTTAGTCTCTTCCAAAAAGATGCAAGGCCTGACTCAGACAAATACAATTCTGCAACACTGTTCTTGTGGCAGAATTCCAGTGGGCACATTTACCACCTGTGGAATAGCTTTGTCATAAAGATCTTCCTAAAATGGAGTACAGACAAACTGAAAGGTCTACAAATTCTTCCTGTAGACCCTCAATTTGCAGGGAAAAAAATGGAATAGTAAAAAGCATGTGTATTTGTCATAACTACAACTACATAACTGCATAACTTCCTGGGAAGGGAGAAGAGAAAAGAAATATGAAATTCAACCATGTAAGAGTTCTGCAGATTTAAATTACTTAAAATTGCTTAAATATTGTAATAAGGAGACCCATAATTCAACAGAATCTTGAAGTTATATAACCAAACTTGCAAAACTCTTTTGGCTCATATTTGTGTTTATGCAAACTACACATATTCCTACAGTCTACAAAAACTGATCTCAGAGTAATTCTAGCAGAAATATTTGATTTTGGAAGATGGAGCTGAGGTTTGATGAAACAGCTAAAAGTACCACAAGAATAGCTGGTGAGACCACTTTTTGAACCTTACATTCAGTTTTGGACCCCTCACTACAAGGCAGAAAATGAGGTGCTGGAATGTGTCCAAAGAAGAGCAAGAAGGAAGTGCCCAGAGAACAAGTCTTATGAAGAGCAGATGAGGGAACTGGGGTTCTTCAACCTTGAGAAAAGGAGGCTCAGGGAGGACCTTATTGATGTCTACAACTACTTGAAAGAAGGTTGTATCGAGATAGGTGTTGGTCTCTTCTCCCAAGTAACAGCTGATAGGACAAGAGGAAATGGCCTCAAGTTGTGCCAAGGAAGCTTTTGATTAAATATTAAGGAAATTTTTTTCACTGAAAAGGTTATCAACCATTGGAACAGGCTGCCCAGGGAAGTGATGGAGTCACCATCCTTGCAGGTATTTAAAAGATGCATAGAAGTGGCACTTAGGGACATGGTTTAGTGGTGGACTTGGCAGTGCTGGGTTAACAGTTGGACTTAGTGACCTTAAGGGTCTTTTCCAACCTAAATTATTCTATTATTCTCTTATTCTATTTTTGATATTTCTTAATGGAAATGGAAATACACAAATACAGGAGTATGAAAGGAAAAGAGCAAAATACTCAGAATTCAAAACAGTTTCAGCTGTGATACAATTCTGAAAATGGATGTGTATGAATATGTGTCAATGCTTCCTCTTTCTCCCACTAGTTCATTTTGTCTTCAGACAGAAATACTGTTACTTGAGCAAATGGCACATTAACTTGAATCTCTATCTTCCATAATTCAGTGTCAAGTCAGTCAAAATACCCAGACTATGCCAGTTCTTTGCTCAGACTGGTTCTACAGCGGGGTTACCCCTGATTTAGTGGAATATTTAGGAATTGGGCCATAACTGAAATTTTTCATTTTACAATGGTATAATTCTTCTGCAGGAATAAAAATAAAATGGTTACTGGATTCCCATTGAATCTCAGTGTAAAAGAACATGTAGCCTCCTTCTATGTTCATCAATTTTGTACACTTCTTGAGGATTTGGTATATCAATAGGTTTCTAACCTGACAGGAATAAAGATTAAAGTGCATTTTCACTGCTATTTTTCCTCAGTGCTTCACATACACAGTGGTTCATACTGGCAGTGCTGTACTACACCAGCTTGTTATAAAACCTATCAAAGCTGCAGGCATGGGGATGAAATTCCCAGGAGTCTTTTACTGGCATTTTCAACAAATGGGACGGTGCTTAGCACTTCCAGGGGCCAGCAAACATTAAATGGCATTTTTCAGAAACTGCTGAGGCAATTTGTTTATTGTTGAAGTGAAGTTCCAAAACCAGCATATGAAAAAAACCAGTGTGTGTTCTGCTGTACTGTAGAAACTCTCCTTTTCTTGCCTTATTTGCTCAAAATCCCCCCTCTCCCTCTCATCTTATACAATTTGATTCTGCTTTCCTTGAGTCAGTGCAAACCCAAGATGAGTCCCTTAAAGCCACTGGGAAAACCAATGCAGTGGAAAGGAAAACAGCCAAATAGAAAGCTGTTGAAATAATATGAAGCTGCTATGATGGGGGCCATTTTGGTTATAGTTATTTTTTATACAGACTACTCTCAGCAAACACACAACCCAACTCCTTTGTGCAGTAGAAAGGCTGATCGGACAGAGATCACTGCTGAGCTGCTCAGTGACAGAGATAGGCAAAGCCCTTTGGATAGCTGTAGAAGAAGGAGTGCATGCGCCCAGACAGGAGCTCTTTCCTAAGCTGTTTGCTCAGGAGCAGTTTAAACAGGAGCTGAATCAAAGGAACGGAGAGCACTGGGCTTGTGGGATGGAGAAGCCACTGTGGGTTGAACTAAGACATGACCAGAGCAGCCACAGCAAAGTAAACTGCTCTGGCATTATGGCACAGTGCCTCCTGGGTCTGCAAATCCCCTTCTAAGGGGCAGATGCAACTGCAGCATACCAGCCCCCATAATTCAGAGGCAACAGCCATGTGCTGTACAAAGCTGACCCTGCTCCATTGATTTAACCTTCATGCATTAATCTTTCTGTGGCAGGTTGTTGTTTGAATACCCTAAGCAATAGTTTGCCTTTCCCTCAACAATCACTGCAGAGAGGTTTCTTCACACCCCTGCTAACAGACACAGTTTCTATTGGTGAAGGTAATCAACTGGCACCATCTGTTTTGAGGAATAAATAGCAGGATATTTTCTACAGCAATTCTGTAATATCTAGGTACTGTCCTCCCATCACACCCATCCCTTTCTCCTGCCTACCCACCCATCCACCCGCCTCCACATCCATCCGCAGGAACATGTTCTTGCAGAAAAAACACTGGCTCAGAAGAGATTCACTCTAAGAAATGGAATTGGCAGGTAATAAATAGGCCTGTGCTATGCAGCTTTCACGAAAACACTCTCTGGGGCTAAGGCTTTTAAATGTGAACACAAGTTATTGTGAGTGTACAGCTATCTTGGGTCTCTATTATCATGCATCTTTTACTGCATGTTTCACTGAGTGTATTAAAAAAAGCCCAACACCAAAAAGCCCCCCTTTCATTAGAGTAAAGAAATAAAATCAAGGAACTGCCAGGACAAAATTGACACTGTATAATACAAACTCTGCACACTAGCATAGCAGGGGTTCCCACAGTAAATGATGTTGCTTAGGAACAATAATAACATATAGCCCCAAATCACCCCCTCTGATTATGCAGGAAGAGTCTCAGTCTCTCACCAGAAGCATAGAAGTGAAGAATAAATATCACACCCCTCCTTGGGTCTTGCTCTTATCCTTACCTGGCATGTGTTTTCATCTGGAGAACATTGGGCAATTTGGGCCCTAGTCCTGTCCGGAATCTCTCCACAAACAAATACTATCAAAGTCAGTAGGATCGTCAGAAACACACAGGAACGGAGAGCCAAAGCACGAGGTGAGAATTATGGCTGTCTAAAGCCGTTCCTTCTACACCTACCTTTGCTCACCTCTGCAGAAGTCCACAAGAAGGGCCCTCTTCCCTGAAACACTATGCTTGGAATAACCTTGCCCTGACCCCTCCCACGTTTGTGGCAACAGGGGCTGAGGGACCCTTGGACTGGACTCTTGTTTGCCACATCACATTTTTGCATGTTGCTTCCTGAAACCTTGGTCCTAAGGGAGGATGATTGGCGTGTAGGTCTTTCATAAGTAGGGAAAGAGATTATTTACTCCTGAAGCTTTCTATTGTGCCTGGCCAGGCCCAGCAGCTCCTCAAAAGTACCAGAAAGCTTACCCTGTGCTCTGTCTGACCTTCACTTAGAAGCCCAGTGTAAATCAATTATTCCTAGAACAACAGTTTTTCCTCCTTATGCTGATGAGGTCCCTTGAGTTTTGTAACCTCTGCAATTTCTTTGGAGTTTTGTGACAAATTATTAATTTATTCCAAATTATTACATTTGGTAATCATATTCATTTTCGTGCTTCTTTAGGTCATTTAGGGTTTTGTCTCTTTCCTTGATAATTGTTTTCATTAACATAAGAGTAGTCTTGGAAACAGCTAAGCAGAGCTTTAAACCCATCACTTGGCTTCATGCAATGAATTGAGCAAATAAAAATGTGCTGTTCTGTTGCCATACACAGAGCTGTTCTGGGCAACGGCTGTCTATAGCTGCCATGAGTACTTTATTTCCCACAAAAAGAAATATTCCAGGAGCTGGGAAAACCTTTCACTAGCCAGGCTAATTCAGTTGCAAGTCTAGGATGGGAAAACTTTGGGTTTAGTTCCCTAATCTACCTGAGTACTGTGCAGTAAAAAATCTGCCTTGTTTTAACCCAAAGATGGATTGAGCCTGCAGAGGCCAGTAATCAAATTGCTGGGTGACAACCATTTCTTGTCGACGGTGAAACATTTGGAAAGCTTTCATTTTGTTTGGATGTTGAAAGGAAACAAGTTTAATGTCTTGAAATGTCTCACAAAATTGAACCCTCTATACTCTGTGGTTTTCTATCCATTCTTTCCCCCAACTCCCACTTCTCCCACCTACTTGCACAATTTGCTGTGCGCCAACTCATATTTACATTGTCAGATGTACGTGCAGGAAAGGTTAACATCACTGCCTATGAGCTGCTACCCTGGCAGAGGGCCCTATACGTTCCCTTTATAGAAATAGCAAATAATTCTACTGCTCAGTACTCTTTAAGCAACATCTGAAATGTGTAGATTCCTTTAAAATCATCTCTATAGCATGTGATATTTCATCTTTGCTCATGTGCCTGAGCATTCAAGGTCAGTGATGGGAAGGAGGTACCGTACCAGGTGAGAAATGTGCCAGGTCAGTGGGGACAGCTTTTCCTTGGAGCAGTAGTAGATGACACCTCACTGGTGGGAGCTCAGTGATTAGCCTTTGAGTGCTGCACTGGCTGGAGGGAACGGATGGGCCTGAAACACAACTCATTGTTGACTGTGAGTAAGCTACCTAGATTACAAACTCTGCTGCAGAAGAGTAATCTCCAACCATGATAATCATAGACTCACAGAACAGTTTGGATTGAAGGGACCTTCAAATGTCATCTAGTCCAAACCTCTACACTGAGCAGGGTCATAATATGTTGACTAAAGAGATTCCTGACCTCAGTAACCAAGACACTTATGAGCAGCAGTTCTCATTGTTTGAGATGAAAGGATATATCTAGTAAAAATATGCCAGAAACAGCTCTTTAAGTCAATTTTATAAAATATTCCATTTTCTTTGAGATTACATATCTGCTATTTCTTTCCAATTATATTACATAATTGTATTTGAAAACAAAGTGCTAACTTTAAAGGGTTTATGCATAACAGCTTAAAAGACAGTATTGCCTTGAAAATTGTGGAGGTTTTCTTTTAATTAGCTAACGTTAAAAATCAATAATCAAGGTATATTCAAAGGATTTACAGATCATAAAATCAAATAAAGGGAAAAGCTGTGATAATTTATTCTGACTTGATATCAAAAATGGCTATGGTATTATCTTGCTTGGACTACAACAAAAGGAAAATAATAAGAAAATTCAGTCCTGAGGACAAACAAAATCTTATGCAAGGAATCTATTGCAGGGGATCTACCAAATTTGTTCTGGCTATTTGCTCTCACTACTGAAAAAGATATGACTCATTTCTGAGCACATTTCATGTATTCAGCTTCAGCTTCACCCAGGGGAGGGAAGTGCTTACACATTTCATCAGATTAAAGAGTCAGTTACCTAAATTTTGCTACTGTAAACTGTCAGATTAAGTCCACCAATTTCCAGTCCTTAATCTGAGCCCTTTCCAGTTCAACATGTGTTTATTACTGTTAATCTGCCTTCCAGATGTGCTCACAAGTAATACCCACCACAGTGATTATGGACAATATTATATGCTGAAGGCTTATATTAAACATCACACTGTGGCATCAGATACAGCTATTTCAAAGTTACCTGATACAAGACTTTCTTCCCAAGTTCAGAGGGCTCCTTCTTATCAATATAAGCTAAATTAAGTGGCCCTACAGGTACAATATTACACTGGCTGTTTTAAAGCATACACTGTGCTGATCTAGGCCACTATAGGATATAGATCTCTGTTTTTCATTGTTACTTATCTGCATTCTCTTTTTGAGATGAAGCTTTTATCAGTGATCTTATATTATCTCCCAAGTCCCTGATCAAAGTATTAAATATTGCAGACCAAAACCAATTTCCCATAGTATTCTCTAAGAAATAGCAATTTGATGGTATTTCTCAACTTAAAATTGCCTTTTATGTAAATTGATTTTTGTAATAACTAGCTCACAAATAAAAACTGACAACTTTATTCTGTTGCTGGAGAAAACCCACAACTTTTAAGAAAATAATGATTGAAATCCAGTCATTTCTACACTCAGAATCCCCAAATGATATTTTTGAATATAAAGTGACATGCAGGATGATTCTGCAGGTTGAGGAGCAACACTGAAACAAAAGCAAGAGTTGCAAACTCATAAAACAATGTGTGCTCTTTTATAAGACTAGCATTTTTTCAGATGATGTTGGTGTCTGCTGGAGGCATGGGGAGGCTTCCTGATCTGAGAGCTTTATTCCTGTCCCTTTCTGATTTTGGTGCAAACCTGGTATTGCGTATTTGAATCTGATGAAATTCAGGATAGCTTCAGGTAACAGCAAAGCAATATGCAGATCCGAGAGCAGTGTTTACCCCTCTCCAATAGACAGGTGATCAGCTCATACTCATTCCCTCTTCTTATTCCAGGCTTAGCTGGCAGTGCAGCTTTCCAGCAGTGCTTAGGCCAGCAGCTCTGCTGAAGTCTCAGTTTCCTGATTCCCAAAGGCACTCAGTAAGATTAAACTGGAGTGACTAAGCATGTACCTTACTTTTCCAAGCAGGTCTAACAGACAAGCATTTCTGCTTAAACTGCTGGTGCTTTATTCTGGTTTAAGTAGAAAAAAAAATGAAGAAAACAAAATAATGGAAAAATACATTTATAATCAAAATGCTGAATGTGGGAAAAGAATCTGGGCTAACCAGGAGGAATAATGTCTAAGTGATCCAGTTTAATGTATCTATCTTCCTCAGTTGTTTATTTGCATTTTGCTTATATTTCTGCAGTTTTGGTTATACTTCTGTTTTGCTAGCCTTGTCCTCTATGCTTGATGATATAAGTAACAGGAAAAAAACCTAAATCAGAATTTAAGTCTTTTTTTCCCCTCTGGGAATGTGTATGTTTGTCCACACTAAGAATAAACTGCAGCATCACAGCATCTTGTTCTATCACTGATTACCTTTAATTATTCTCAATTTGTAGCATTAGTGCTGCAGAGCAAGAGGTGTCATATTCATAGAATCATAGAATAGTTAAGATTGGAAAGGACCTTAAGATCATCTAGTTCCAACCCCCTGCCATGGACAGAGACACCTCTCACTAAACCATATCACCCAAGGCTCTGTCCAACCTGGCCTTGAACACCGCCAGTGATGGAGCGTTCACAACTTCCTTGGACAACCCATTCCAGTGCCTCACCACCCTTACAGTAAAGAATTTCTTCCTCAT
>JAOEHY010007684.1:0-18644 GCA_025447955.1 Psilopsiagon aurifrons
GGGGGGGGCAGTGTGCCTGCGCGCGCTGTGAAGGCAGCCGCCGCCGCCGCGCATGCGCCTTGGCGCCGCTCCCTCGCGAGGCGGCTCCGGCCGGCGCCGCGCCCCTCCCCGTGTCCCGGGGCTGTGGCGGGGCTGTGCCCGCCCCCTTCCTCCTCCTCCTCCCTTCTCCTCCTCCTCCTCCTTCTCTTCGTGCGGCCGCTGCTGGAGCGGGCACAGGGAGTGGGTGAGGAGAAGCGGGGCGGGGGCCGCGGCCGGCATGTGAACTGCGGCAGCCCCCACCCCGGCCGCCTTTGGGCAGCGGCCGCCCCTCGCTTCAGGCGCGCTGCCTTACTCCCTCCCGCCCGAGAGGCTTCTTTCTCGGCTGCCCCGAGCCCGTCCCGCGGGCCCGGCGGGCCTGCCTCGCCATGAAGAAGTTTTCTCGGATGCCCAAGCCCGAAGGGAGCGGCGGGACAGCAGGTGTGGGCTCCGGCGGAGGCGGCGGTGGCGGGGCGAGCGGCGTCGCCTTAGGCAAGGTGTTGGCCGTCGGGCGCTATCAGGTCACTCCCGAAGAGCTGCTGGCTGAAGGTAACGGGGGGATGGGGAGTGAAGGGACGTCTGGGGCTGTGCGCCGTGCCCCCGGGACGGGAAGGGGAGCTGTGGGGGCCGAGCTCGGCCGTGGGGCCATGCGGGGGCCGCGGCCCAGCTCCCCTTCCTGGTGAGCTGCTTACCCGCGGTAAGCCGGTTAGGAGTGCTTTGGTGGTTCTTTCTTGTTTCTGCTGGTGCCTGCGGCTCGTTGGTGGCTTAGAGTGGAGTGTCCCGGCGTATTGTGGCGAGTCAACCAGTCGGAGATATCCGGGGAGCGGGCGGGTTGTTCCCTGTATCGGATGTAGCGGCTGGGGTCAGGGACGGCGCTCCTGGGCACTGGTGCCTCCCATGGGGAACAGTAATTCCGTAGTAGGGATTTGCAGCTAATCTGGGGGAAAAAAAAAATAAATATAAGCCCGAACAAACAAGCAGAAAACAAACCTCATGGTCTTCCTTGCAGGGGTGCAGTAGGTTTCTGGCAGAGTCAAAAGTGAAGTTGCAGCGCTCGCAACTTCTGCTGTCGAGTATTGCTGGCCTCCCTTCCCCTTTTTGCAGGGTGCCTGACTGCTAATTCTTGTCGTTAGCTTGCACTTCATGTCCTTGGACTCCATTGGGTCTTCTAAAAGAGTTGTGTGAATTCAGGTAGTTGTGTAGCCCCCTGGACTTTGTTAGTTGAGTGACTTTAATAGGCGCCGGCGTGGGCCATCATCGAAACAGCCATGTTTTGAGTTTTACTCTGTGTGTATGTGTGTGGAAGCATTCCACCCTTGATATCTCCTAGTCGGTGGCAGTCCATGTTGTAAAGAATAAAGTATAACTCACTTCCTAGGTCACTGAGCCCAGAGTAGTCTTGCATACTTCATAGTGAATGGGTTCTGCAGCACCACAACACACAGCTTTGGATGTTGTGGGTAAAATAGCTTATTTTTACCTTTTTTTATGTCTGCGCATTGCTTAGAGTAGTTTATCTATAAATGTACTTGTAAACTGTCATTGCTTAGACACATTCCTCAACAAAGATTTTGGATGCGGTTTTATCAAGTACGTGCAGATACTATTACTGTTTAAAATAGAAATGTATGGGTAGCACTTAAATTGTCATTGCTATATGGAAAAGGTTTTAGTGGAATTCTGAATCTGTACTTAATATTTAAAATGCAATATTTTATCTTTGGCTTACAGAAATGAGGTCAGGGCTTAGCCAGCTGCATACCTGCTTGCCTAAAAGATGAGTGGTCTTTGCTGACAGCTTCTTCTGAGTCGTTATGATCTGACAGACGGTCATTTCTCTTCAGGGCTGGTTGCAGGATAGAGACTTGTGAAATTATAGAAATAAGCTCCTGTTTGAATGGAGGGGGTAACATAAAAGCAATGTGTATAGTGGAAAGGAGAAAAAAAATGCGCAGTGCTTGGTTCAGTTGGGCATATTATTAAGTGTTTTCTTAGCATGTGTTAAGAGGCACTATAGATAACTGAGTTTTGGGTTTTTTTTCCCTGCAGTTTGCAGGAACAAATTCGTAGCCCAGAAGGGCCTGGGAGAAGGGGCAGTATGAATTTTACCACTGAGTCTTGTGCCAGTTGGCTTCTGTACTTTGGAGTATGGAAAACTTAGATTTTTGCAGCTTTTATATGGTCTCTTAAACTTGAATGCCTCGGACCAGGACTGATAGGAATTGGGGCAGTGTAAATCTACTGCAGCTTGGGAAAAGTCTTCAAAGATGCCTCTGGAGCTGTTGGGTAGTGATGACCTGAAAAGGCCTAAGAGGAATAGAAAAGAGCAGGTAGCAGAGCTTCATGGTTGAGATGGCTGGGGAGTGAGGGAGCCAGGGGCTGATTCTTTTGCAGGCCTGTGACTGTAGTGTGCTTGGGGAACTGGCGTGTGCCTCATGGAGCTAACGGGAGGGTCATGGTGATGAAGGGCTTATATAGTGTTTTGGTACTTACAACTGACCACAGTAGTGCATGAAAGAGAGTTGCTTTTTATCTAGGGATTACTTCTCAACAGTAAGTTTTTCTCTTGACTTAGTAACACCTAATAGTAGTTGTATGTTATTGATGTTATATTAGTCATATTGGAATGTGTTGTTAATACTTCAAAAATCCTCTGCTTAATACTCTTCCTCTTTGTGGGGCAGGGAGGAACAAACTGTTTTAACCTTAGGCTCTTTGCATAAGGCTTTTTTTTTTTCCTTCCTTCCTTTTCTGAAACCCAGTTTTACTGAGGATCTTAGGCTTGTCATGTAGTTCCTGTTTCTTCAAGAGGCTCATATCAGAGTTGTATTGTTAATGAGTTAATGAATATAATGAACATAAGCCTGTTTCAGAATGGATGTAAAATGTTCTCTTAGCAGTGCTGTGGTATTGATAGGCTATAAGAATTAGTAGCATTATGTGTCTGTCAGATACAAATGGTTCAAAGACCCACCTCCCTCTCCTAACAAATTTTGCCTTAGGAAGCTAGGTCTTGATTTTGCATCTATTTTGCATAATTGTGTATAATGCTGTCTAAAGCAACTTCATCCTTTTGTAGTAAAGCAAGTATAAGGGCTCAAGCACTGTAGTTAGCAGGCTGTTAGATGGTTTCATCTATTTTAAATGCATCTCTTCTCTAGTGTCTTCTTAACCTTTGTAACCTGGTGGTTAGTATGTTGTTGGATGGAAGTATTTGTTTTTAAGGTTTATTTCTCAGAGGTGGGGGAAAAACCCAGTCAGTTTTGGTTAAGGCTTGAAAATGAGTTCCAGTCTATTTGGAGGGGATTGTAGAAGTATGTGAAATAAATAACTGATGCAGGTGGAATTAAGGCCTTCTCTTTGTATCTTGTTGTTGAACAAAAGTATGTGCAATGCATCTGAAGTTTGGAAAATTCAGTCTGATAAAAATGTGGAGAATTCTCTCTTGAAAATTACAGTCAGTGCACAGGGAACTCCAGTTATGGTGAGTCTAATACTGGAAAAAAGACTTTCTACTTCACGTTTTGTGATTAATGCCTTATGTGGCTAGCAGGTAGTTATAAACTTAATGGGCCAGTGCTACTGAACTTGGAGCGATCTTCAGCAAAGAACTTCGAAGTAAAGGAAGTAGCATCCTAGGAACAAGCATGAGGGTTTTTTTTTCGTGGTTATTTGCTTTTTTGGTCACATCTTAGGAAAGCTGTGGCTGTGGGTGAGCTTTACTGAGTTGGATTTCACAGGATTATCCAATAATTACTGTTTGCTTCTAAGTGCTAACCCTAGCTATAGATAAGGAATAGCCTCTTGTGCTGCCAGTATAGCACAAGAGGGTGATGCTCTTGTCCCTGCAAAGCTTTGTGTTTGGGGAGTGACTAGGTTGGCTGCATTGGGTGGAAGCAAAACTATCCTGTCATTAAATCTGTACTGCTATTATTTTATTCCCCCACCCTCCATTTTAACCCTTCCACCAGCAAATATGTTGCTCACACAAGTGGAGGCAGGAAGCTGGAGACCTGAATGGAAAAAACTGGGTAATACCCTACGCAGCTTGCTCTCAGAAGTACCCAGATTGGGTTTAAACTGTTGGCAGGTAGTGTTGCTGTGCTCAGAAAAGGCAATGGGCTTCTCTTCAGCTTTTATATACATCTAAACTTTGGGTTGGAGGGGTTGAACATGACATGTTGCTGCTCTTGGGCTGTAACTTTCTCTGTTGCCTTTGCCTTAGTGTAGTGGTTATACTATTGGGTTTTTTTTTGGTGGGCTGTTTGTTTTTTTTGGCTCTTTTTTTAAGCATTGTGATTGATAAAATGGTGAGTTTGGAGCAGTATAGTGTTGAACCTTCTGTATGTTGTGTTCTGTCTTAAGAGGGTGTTTTTTGTAGTGACTTCACATCTGGGCCTGGGGAGAATAGGGAAGAAGCTATTCAAGTGGTGGTTGCATTTAAGTTAATGAGTTTGTGTTTGTATAACGCATTTGCTTCATGCATTTGATATGATGGTTAAAGCTCAGTTTTCTGTGAGGAGTGACCTCTTGATAGGACAAGTGAAACCCTTGTATCTTTATAAAACTGGGAATTCTATCTCCCTTCTTTTAAGTCATCTCACTACAGTCTTTTGGAGTCATTACTGGCAAACTAGTGAACGAATGAGCTGCTTGCAAGCTCTACCATCGGTGGTACTTGAATTGAGCATGCAGTGTTTGGAAGTACTTGGTGACATTTATTATTCAGTTGTTCTTGTATTCTCATACTGTTCAGTTGAGGCCTAAGAAAACTGCAGCCTTAACGGTTTTATGAGATCCTGTGCTGTTTGCAGGTTGTCATGCTGTTCAATTTTTAGAGGGCATAAGGTTCTTCATGCCCTTGTAGGATGCTTTGGTAAGCCACATACACTGATTTTTAGGTCTTTAGAGTAAGTTCTGTTGTGGGGATTTGCAACTCTGGCAGCTGCTATAAATCCTGAGGTGTGCTGCTGTACAGCATATGCTACTTTGTTTCCTGTGAAGATGTGGGTCATGGGTTGTGCTTTGCTCTGAAGAGGCGAGTAGAGAGAAGTGCCTTTGTAATGGTTGTTAACTTCAGTATCTGAAAAACTTTAAATGTGGTGTGGACCAACTTTGTACCTCTTGAGATTGATTGTACAGTGGGAGAGCTTATTTTTTGTGGTAGGTATTATGAGCATAGCTGGTGCAGGGTGACTTCTGTCATGACGATGTGGTGTGCCACTGGCTGGATGTTTGTTACTGGCTTTCTTCATTGGTTTTGAGGTTGTGTTGTATGTGACTTGTCACTGTTGGTAGTAGCTGCTGTTTTACTTTCAGTTGGAATCTAGTTCACTTGTTAAGGTGGATTATGAGCTGGAAGGCTATCTGGAAAGATTTAGTTGGGGTTGGTCATATTGATAATGTTTTTCAGAGTGTAACGTCACTGAATCTGTTCACACGTGACTGTAAATGTCAAGTCTGTTATTCTGTCTGAAACGGTTTTGCTTTGATAATATCAGAGTAGCAGAAATGGTTGGTTTGAGTTCAAAAGCTAAAGGGAGAAGAAAACCAGCGTGAATACTTGAGGCTTTCTGGTTTTCATTCTGTCTAGGAGTATAATGTAATACACGTGAAGTTCTGGCCCACTCCCAATGATAGGCATGGCTGCCTTGCTCCCAGCTTAATGGCAGGGTTGTCATGCTGAACAGAGTTTTGGTCTCTGGGTAGTGCAACATCTGGAGCCTGTACTGTAGCAGTTGAGATTAATCTTTTGGACTTCTCAAGCCTAATGAAAGCACAGTGTTGTGTTTTGCCTGTTACAAGATGTGTTTGTGTTTCGTGTTGTAAAAAAGAAAGCAAAGGAGGAAGCAGTTTGGGTATTTGCATATGAGCCTGGTCTTGTCAATATGCAGGTAGAAATATCTTCTCATGTAATGTGGTGCACAAAATAAATGTTTTAAATTCAGTTTTGTTATCTAAGTGTACTGACAACTCTAGTGGTACTTCTGGAGAAGAGTCATTCTTGTGGTGCTCTCCAGAGCCGTCATGTGCCTCTTTTTCAAAGATGGAGAAATTAACAGGTTAGGAAACATGTGCAGGCTGACAAAGATGTCTGTTGTACAGGTAAGTCCAAGTTCAGCTCTTAGGGGCATGTGGCCTAACACTCTTTGATTGTCCAGTTATTAGTCTGTGTCCCCTTAAGGACTCCCCTTTCTGCTTTGCAGTACACACCAACATGTAATATTATTCCTCTGATAACTGCATGTAATTGTTCTGTTCTTTTTCAAGAATATTGTGAATTTAACTTTTTTGTGCCCAGAAGTTGTTAAATACTGAGTATGTACATTGGAATCTAGTAATCCTGAGCTAAGTTTTTGACCTAGTGGCCAAGAGTTAAATGATTATAAAGAAGCAACTTATTTGCAGCAGTATCATATGATGCGCAAGCTGAAGCCATCTTTCCTATGCTAACTTTTGACCTAAGACAAATGTAACAAGCTTGCCATCTATTTGCATTTTTTAATTAGGGATGTGTTTTGATCAACTATTCTGATGTTGCAGTAGTCATAAAAGGTGCTGTATGCATGCAGATGTTTACTATGAAGTTCCTGGACATCCTCAAAGTGTAAGGCAATGTGTGAAAATGGAGAATATGTTGGCTTTGTCTGGGAAATACTTAGCCTGGCTGGAAAAGAAGTTGTGCAGGGTCTTATTTGGGGCTGTGTGTTCTGTTGGTTTTCTTTTTTTTAATTAGATTGGTATTTTGCATATCAACTTAGAAAAGAAAAACTTTGTAAGCTAGTGAAAGTAGAATCCCTTTTCAGGTAGATGTTAACAAGAAACTAGTGGTCTTTGGAAGAGGATTTTTATTCCTCTGGGCTGTCGTTAGTGTAGTATCAGAGCTGCCAGTCATTGACTAGTGTATTACCCATATGGAAGTAGCTGTACAGTTCTGTTTGTGGAGCACTGGAGTCAATGCCAGAGATGGTACTTGGTCCCTCTAGGGAAGCGTAATTACAGGCTTACAATCCTTTTGCATCTGGGAAGAATGAGCATGTTATATGTGTGCATGTTAACTGTGTGAACTTAGACATCTTTGTAGTTGGAGGCATTAGCTTGTTTTAGCTGTAAATGTGTGCACGTGTGCTGTCTGATGAATGTCTTCCTGCTAAATAGATGTTGCATCTAGTTCAGAGGAGAACTGTTGAGGTAATCACATTGTGGTTCTTGTCTCTGGCACTGTTTTGGTTTACACTGTTCTTTTTATGAGACTTCATTCTCAAAACTGTTGAATTTCTTAACCTTGGGCTTTATTTATTTTATGCCTCTGTAATAGTCTAGATAAGTAAGTTACCGAAGCCCAGCAAGTTGCTGTTTGGAAGCAGAGCTGTATTAACTGACACTATGAATGCTCTATGCTTGACAAAATGTGGGGTGTAAGAGTGTCAGAAAACAGGGGGTTCTAGTAAACAGATTTCACTCTGCATTTGGGACTAACCAGGAGCACAGACATGGTTAGTCACTGAACTTTAACTTCATTACTTGAGATACTCTCCTCTTGCTAAGAAATTTAGACTTGTAGGGATCTGTTTTGAAGGTCTGTTTTCCCTTGTGTGTTTTTATAGGTTTAGCTTAAAAGCTGTTAATACGCTGGATGAACAGCCTTTTCCTGAAACGTTGGGAATATTTGCCTATTTTTAATACCTTAAGGTGAAAGTTTAAGGGTGATTTGCGTATCCCAGTGGTGCAGGTCTCATCCTCTCTAGTCTGTCCTTGTGTAGCGGTTGAGATGCTATGTTCTGGGTGTTACTGTACAGCTTAAGCAGTCAGGTAGTGAACATGGAACCCCTGTTCTTTTGAAGGGCTCGGTTCTGTTTTCTCTCTTCATCATTGTCTAGCTGCTGACAAGGAAAGAAGATGAATTCCCCTTCTGCTTCCTTTGTTGTCGTGGGAATGGATTTCAGTCTCTTGAGTGTTGTCTGCTGGTTAAGAAGGTAGGAACCTTTCCCTTCTCCTCTGATTCATGTGTTCCTTGCTCACACTTGTCTAGGTTACTTTTACTAGTAGTAGCGGGATGTCTTGGATATGTGTGTCATTTATGAAACTGGGTCCCTGAACAGAAGCAAGGTGGTGGAAAATTCACGGGGAAGATGGTTAACAACTGGAAGCAAAAGTCTTACTTGTTCTTAGGGGTCTGTTTTACTTAAATGGGAATATTTGCTTTGGTTTCAGTAGCAAAAGTCATGCTTTTCTAGAGCAGCATGAACACAGATGTTACAAATTATGGAGTCTGTGTTGTGGGACTGAAAACGAGGTAAATTTGAGTGTTCTCCCTGTAAAGGTATGGTAGTCTTTTCTTAGCTGTGATTCTTGTTGCATCTGCCTTGCCACTTCTGACAGCTAAAAACGCTGAAGAAATTATTTTGTAGACTGATATGAGAGAGAATACCTCTGAACATTCTTTTGTCTGGCTTTTGAAGAGTTGTCAAAGCTGGTATCGATCTGAAGAACATCACATCCCCTTAGGGAGAGTCATTCAGCAGATGGAGAAACTAAGAAAGATGAAGGGATTTGCCCTGAGTCATGCAAGTCTGTACAAGAGATGTTGGAAGAGTCTAGAGCATCCTGGCTCTGGGGTGGTTTCTTCCTCATCACTTCTGTAATAGGCTATATGTTTACTGCCACATACAAAGAAAGGAATGCTGATATTGCAGGGCTTGAGGAGGTCTTACTTGGAATAATGTCTGTTGGTCTTCCTTCCAAACTTGCACTTTATTTTAATGGATGGGTTTGTATGATGCCTTGAAACTTTAATGTGCAAGTCTCTAAGAGTTATGTACTAATATGTAAGAGTGGTTCAATTCTTGGCTTAATTCTTGTTCTGTTGTGCTGATTGATTTTATGTGGGTTTTTTTTTGTTTAATGTGTTATTTGCACTGTGATTTGTGTCTGTGTGTGTTGTCTTTCAGTAACAGTTCTAATGATATTACCTTACTGTTAGGCCACTTTTATAATAAAACAAAAAAGAGTTTTAAAAGTCTGTGATTAATATGACATGTTACTATGTTCTTCTGTAATTCCTGTAGATTGAAAAACTGAATATAACTTTTTTTTTAGCTAAAGTGTTGCTGAACAACTGTGGGGTTTTTGATTCAGTTAATTACTGAATCACATGCGTACAACTGTATGAAAAGAGCATTTCTTTGGAGAGCAAGCTGTGGAGGAACAGAACTTGGAGCTAATCTTTGTTTAACTGCTAAATGTACATGGGCTTCATCTGTGCTCTTTAAGAACTCTGGCAGCACCAAGTGCTCTTTTGGATTGCAGTAGTATAAACACAGGAGAAGGCTATTTCTTGTAGCAGTTTGGTTTTGAACTCTGTGTCTTAGATACTGAGCAAGTAAATCATTGAAGAATGAAAGGTACTTAATTACTCTGGCACACATGTATAGTGACCTGACTTGTACATAGTATGTGTTGCAGGAGTCAAGAATAGGAAGTGTAGATGAAATTTGTAGTGTCAGCGTTGGACTTGACATCAGTTCTGTTCCATGTGTGACCTGCAGGAAAAGAAACTTTTTGAGAAGAAAGAAGTAATTGTATCTTTGTGAGCTGCTGTCTCTCCGAAGAGCTGGGTAGCATGGTCTTTGTATGTGGAGTCCAGACCTTGGCCTTGAGTTCTGTTTAGAGGAGTAATCACAGGGTACTACCACTTGGCTTTTACTTAATGAGAACTCCTGAAAGCAGTGGGAGGTTTATTTGTTCTCAGAATGAGCTATCCAGAAATTCCTTTGGCACTCTGAAGATAGAAGAGAAAGCTGATACTGTTAACAGTTGCATTTACTGTTCTAAAAGCAGTATTTCCATACAGAAACTCAAAAGCAAACTCATGTGCCACATCTAATTAATTTGGTTTAGTTACATAGATGTCTTCAAGATCCTCCAGTCTTGGTTTGAATTTAGTATCAGCAGCTTTGTGCTCTCTTGAAATGATTGTCTTCATTAAAGAGCTATTGTACTTCCTCTTCATGACTTGCTGTTCAGTGAAGCTGCGTTTGAATTGTATAGCTATGTTTGTAAGAGGAAGTTTTACTTGAATGTCTTTTGGCTTTAGGTGGTAGATGGGTCCTAATGATTTCATTGTTTGAGACAAAGACTTCCAGACTGGTCTGTTTAATGGATAACTGCCTTGTTCAGAGTTACTGTTGTTGACTGACTGCCTTCAAACACAGTAGGTGTATGAGAGGTATTAAGTGTTTTGATAATCTTGACTCTGATACTTGGAATCCTGTTGCCATTGTTTATTTAAAACAATCAAGCTGCTTATACTGTTTAGAAGTTTCAGTGTCTCTTTGAATCCTCATGTGATGCAGTGTGAAGGTTGAAAGTATTATTACCGAATGAAGCTCAAGTGTAAGAGATGTAAAATAATTCAGATAAGTCTTAATAAAGAGATGTTTTGTATGTGAATTGTAATATTCAAATGTATTCAGCATGTAGCAGATAGCTGTAAGAACTGCTTGCCCCCCTGCACATGCTGAGGAAATATTATTGCCTAAAATATTTAATTTGGTTTTTTGGTGCAGGCAGGTTGAATCTCAGCATTTTGCTCTTAATTTATTGATCTCCCATTGTTCATTTGCCAGATGGGTCTGTATCTGCTCCTTTGGTATCCTCAGAGTTTAAACAAAGACAGATATTTGCAGACAGCTAAAGATGAGGTGAAATAATGAAAATTGTTACACTGATTGCCTCAAATAATAATACGATATATCTTTAACAACTAATTCCACCTAGTTAATCCAGTTTTAATCATGCTCGTGTATGAAAAACTGTCATTGAGTTCAGTGGTGATTACTCTTGGATGTGAAGATGTGAGTTAGGCTCTGTAGACTCTTTGTAGCAGTGGAGAGGGACATTTTTTGTATAAACAATGTGGTATGTTTATGGTGTCTTAGAAAAATAGTGAAGCAGAGATTCTTGTGTGACATCTGCCTCAGTCTGGAATGCTTGTACATGATGAATTGCTTTGTTCATCTCAGCATGGCCTGGTGGCTGTTCAGTTTCTGCTGCAACGGGAGGTGGTGCATCTCCAAGGTGCTATGGAACTTGCTGTTTTGCCCAGGCTGGGCATCTCGTGCTTTGCCTTGTTTCTGTGCTGTGGTGGTTTTGTGGTATTGAGTGGGCAAGTTATTCCTGTGCGAGGTTATAGATACAGCACATTCTTTCTGTGGTTTGGATTCTTACACTCATGTATTTAAATAGCAATGTAAATGCTAATACTAAGGAAAACTAAAGACAAATTACAGAGCAAGAGTTAAAGAAAAAGTTGTGTTAGATCTATTTTGATGGATGGTAACATTCAATATGACAGTGGAGTTTACTTTCAGAAAAACTGTGCTGATGCATGTTAGGTATATAATGTAACTGTGCCCACTGATTTAACCATTCTGTAATTCTTTGACACTTGCTTATTATATTGGAGTTAAAATCAAGGTATCAAGGTGTGTTTTGGTTGGTTGTTTTTTGTTGTTTGATTTTTATTGGGTTTTTTTTTTGTTAGGTTTTTTTTGTATTTTTTTTTTTTAAATAAGAAATGATTGGGTGCATTGAAAATGCTTAGCAAATGCCTTTTAGAGCTGACTTTGTGAATGAAGCCCAGTGGATTGTGACTTGTTGCCAGACTTTACAGAAATTTCTTACTTTCAGTTTCTGTTAGTATAGAAAATGGACCTGTTTAATACTCCAGTTTCTGTTAGAACATGCTTGTGGTAGGCTTGTTCACTTTATCCTTGAGAGGGATGTTGCCTGATGGGAGGGAAGAGAGCAGAAGATTTACAGAGAATAGGTTTCTCAGAGTTGAGGAAACTTGTTGAAGTCTCTAAGTATCTAAACTCTACTGGGGTTAAAACTTCATAATAAAAATATTAGTATCTGGCTGCATCACTGGTTTCTGTGGCTTTTGGTTGGATTGCATGCTTTCCCAGCTGATCTAACGATTATTAAATGTTAAAAACATCAAATATTTGTGCATTTGACATCTCTATGCTCTCCCTTGGAAAGTAACTGCTTCTTTCTTTCCCAGTGAGAACATCAGATGAATTTTGTTTTTTCCAGTTTGGTACCTGGGCATGTCTGGTGCATTGGTGTTACTAAATAAGAAAAATTCACAAAAATCTATAGCAGACCTCAGTGTGTCCTTCCCTGAGCACGGTAGTAACTTGGAGTGTCTTGTCTTCCCAGAGAAGCTGTGGCTGCTTCATCCTTGGCAGTGTTCAAAGCCAGATTGGATGGAGCTCAGAGCAACCTGGTATAGTGGAAGGTGCCCCTGCCTATGGCAAGGGGTTGGAACTGGATGAGCTTTTAAGGTTCCTTCCAACCCAAGCCATTCTGTGATTCCCAAAGTAGTCTCGGGTACTTTCCTCAAAGCTTTTTGCAGAGTTGGACTGCAGTTGCTTCTATGAGAAATCAAGTGTGAGAAGGCCTGCAGGGTTGCAGGCCAATGAGCAGGTAAAGGTGTTGTTACATCCCATTGGCATTACTTTTGCAGCACTGCTTTCAGAACAGATACTGGTTTGAAGACAGTCCTGTTCTCTAAACTAGCCCTGATATTCAGATTGTCACACAGTGGGAATTTGTGTGGGCAGTGGGAAAAACAACAGTGGTATGTCCCCTTGGAATGCATTGTCTGCATGCTTAAAATAAAGTGGAGGAATATTGAAATTCAAAGTGCATGTGTGTAGAAATGAATTATTTTAAAATTAGGGAGCTATTTCTGCTCTTGGCTTGGGGAGTGCTGAGCTCTTGAGTTTGCAGGCAACATCTGTCAACTGCTCTTTTAGATGGAGCTGTGACTGAGACATGGAATATGCTTTACTAAAACCATACAGAAGAGTGTATGTAAGTTATATACGTTTACTCATGCATTCACAATATTATATGGTCAGTGCATCTGCTTTAGTGGAGGAGCTGCAGGAGTGGAAAGGCATAGTTGTGGTCAATGGCTTCCTTGCCTTGTGGAGCTTTTGTCAAAAGCTGACTGCTTGAGCAAAGGTTCTTCATGAAGCTTGAGAACTACATTGTAAATTTCAGTTGATGTGTAGCTTCTCAACAGTCAAGTGGGGTTTGGAGTCTGATTAAACACTTGCAAATGTGTGAGTTCTGTGTGGTTTTGAAAGGTTTTGCTGTTTAGATAAAAAATTTGAAGAACTGAATAGTGTTGTCCAGGCAGACCTAAAGTATTTCTTGTGTATGCTTTTAGTCTATCACTCCCATAAATGTGGCTGCAGTACAACATCTGTCCTGATAACAGAAGGAAGTGCCTCTGGGGAGGAAGGGGCTTCCTCTGTTGCAGGAGAGAGGGAGTTTCTGCTAAGTTGAAGTGCTGTGCAATTATCTTGATAAGATGCCAATGAATGTATGGAGTTATGGCATTGTAGCAGGACACCACGAGGAAAGAAACCGAACAGCAGGATGGCAGAGGGGCCTGTGTGCACAGTAGTCTATCAGGATCATGGAAGTTCTCCCTGAACTTGGAGAACGTGCTGTTTATTTTACATTCTGTAAAGATGGGATCAAAACTGAGCTGCAGGAAATAGCTCTTGGCATAGGTTCATCCGCAACTGTGGCGGGAAGAAGTTTGCTCAGAATTCCTGGTGAAATAGCACATCAATGTGGTGCTTAGTGCTTGCTGAGAAAGGGCCTTTCCCAGTGCTCTCTACGGAAGTGCATGTGGGTGTTAGATGTTTTTTGTGAAATCATGCGTTTCTAGTAGAGGAGAACTACTTTTCCCATTTTCTTCGTAACTGTCCTGCTCTTTTGGACACTGGCTTTGGTGTCTTGGCACCTTACCTTGTAAAGCTATTGAGATCAGAGGTTTTATTTTCTTTCCAGCATAGGGTATGAGCTAAAGCATTTAATGAGGACTTCCTACTGTACCCATCTGCAGGACTTTGAGGGGGACTGATCTAACTGCATTTTGCATGGATTCATAGTCCATAAAATGGTTCATCCTTGTGAGTTGGGCTTCCAAATTGTAGTGCTCAGAGGCTATGTGATTTTGGGGGGTGTTGAGCTTGTGAAGGAGGGTGACTCTGCCTGCGGGTCAGCCTGATTGTGGGAGGTGTTTGAGACATCTCAATGACTTTTGGCTCTAGAATTAACAGTGAGTAGATGTGTGTGAAGTGATACAGACAAGTGGTGCACAGTAAGAGAGCAGAGAAAGTACTGCTAAAGGAAGAGGTTTATTGAGAACACAGATAAGAACACCTGAATTCTTGTTGTACGTTAGATGATCTAAAATGCGAAAAAAGCCAGATCTGGTACTATAACTATTAGCATGTGGATGCATAGTCATCTTCTTGTAAAAGGGGAGTGGGAGGGGAAGGTTAGCAGCATATGTGTGGGTAGGTGGTTCACTGGGAAATAATTTACATTTCTACCACTTTATCCAACTTTGTGGAGAAAGGGACGCAAGTCTATCTCCCTGGCCAAGCTGAGAGCCCAACTTGCAAACTTTGAATTAGCAATAAACTGTCTTTGAGGCTATTTAGCTTCATTAAGAACAACTTTACACAATTATTGTAAAGCCAATTCTGGGACTATGCTGTACTAGTACAGTCCCAGAACTGTTATGTTGGCCCTAACTGCCATTACCAGGGCTCACAGCTCTAAGGGTTAATTTTGTACAAAACTGTCATTTTTTTCTTTTTTTTTTTTTTCCTCCCTTACTGCAAAACATGCTTAGCTGTTGAGAAAGCTACTAAATACCAAACTGTGTCCAGATTATGTAGGTAGGTAAGAACAACTAGGATTTGTTGCTTCCCACATCTGTTTCTTCATTTCAGGTTTCTGAAAGGTACAGGAAAACTGCATGTAAGGAGCACATCTGAAAGCATGCTTTTATGTAACAGTCAGCTTTCTAAAAACTTTTCTTGGGTATGTATTTCTGTCTAAAGGGAAATAGATGTTAAAACTCAGCAGCACTGTAGCATGCAATTGTAGAGAAGCTTTTATACCTTGCTGGTTTTGAGAGTGGCTGTAGTAGCTACTGTTCTTGATTCAGCATTGACAGGTGAGGGTAGTGGTTATTGCATATTACTGTACAGCTAAAACCCTTTTGCTAATGAAGTTCTATTGTTAGTCTGAGATATGAGTATATAGTCAAGTAGTTCACCAGTTGGAGCAAACTGTAAGTAAAAGACTTAAGAGTTTCAGTCCCCATGAGTGTCCTGTGGTTGAACCTGCACCTGAGCCCTGCACAGCTGCTTCCTCACTCCCTTTGCTGGGATGGGGAGAGAATCAAAAGGCCAGAAGTGAGAAAACTTGTGGGTTGAGATAAAGGCAGCTTAACAGGTAAAGCAAAAGCTGTTCAAGCAAGCAAAGCCAAATACAGAATTAAATGTGAATTGGAGTTCAGCTGTTTCCAGGAAAGCAGGGCTCCATCACAGGGAACAGTTACCTGGGGGGACAAATGCCATCACACTGAATGTCCTCCCGGTCATTCTTCTGTTCTGAGCTGGAAACAGCATCCTATTAGCTCTTTGCAGCAAGGTCTGACAGTAACAGAGCTGAGTCTTGGTTGTGAGGCACGTAAATGTGGATTTTCATTGACCCACATTTAGGAGCAAGGCTGTGAGGTGTTCTTGTTCATGTGGTCCAGTACAGGGTGGCAAAGTGCAGCATGCTGTCATCATTCAAAACAAGGCTTCTCTGTACTTCTTTGCATACGAGTCTCTTCAGAGTTGCAGTCAGTCCCATGTTCAGGTCTGGAGTGCTAACTGTATTAGAGTCCTTAGTCACTTCTGTAGTTTCTCAATTTGCGTTTGAGTTCTTGAGGATGTGAAACAAAGGAGAAAACACGGCACCGTGGTACCTGTGCCTGGTAGCCTTGTGTTCTGTTGTCTTGAATATGTTAGTGGCGGTTTTAAGTGGTATCTGACAAGTAAGTTCAAGGGCTTGCTACGCTACCCCTGCAGATAGCAATGTTTTTAATAAGAGCTTTCCTGAATATCCTGAACCAGGTTACAGTTTTTGCCAACTGTGTCCTGGGCCTTATCAAAAGGAGCATGACCAACAGGTAGAAGGAAGTGATCCTGCCACTTTACTCTGCTCTCATGAGAACCCCACTTGGAGCGCTGTGTGCAATTCTGGTGTTGTCAACATACAGAGGACTTGGAGCTGTTGGAGCAAGTCCAGAGGAGGCCACGAGGATGATCAGGAGCTGGAGCACCTTCCTTATGAAGGCTGACTCGGAGAATTGGAGCTGTTCAGCCTGGAGAGCTTGCATCAAGACCTCATAGCAGCCTTCCAGCATCTGAAGGGGATCTACAAGGATGCCAGAAAGGGACTCCATCAGGGACTGTAGTGATATGACAAAGGTTGATGGATATAAACTGAAACAGGGGAAGTTCAGGTTAGGTGTAAGGAAGAAGTTGTTTACTGTAAGGGTGGCGAGGCACTGGCACAGGCTGCACAAAGAAGTGGTGAATGCTTCATCCCTAGCAGTGTTCCAGGCCAGGCTGGACAGAACCTTGGGTGATATGGTCTAGTGTGAGGTGTCTCTGGCCATGGCAGGGGGTTGGAACTAAATGACCTTAAGGTCCTTTCCAACCTAAAGCATTCTATGATTCTGTGAATGTGTACAGTGCTGATTATTGTTGTGCTTTCAGTGAGAAGTTTAACATCAGAAACAACTGAAAATTTAGTTGTTCAGGGTTTTGCTGGATTAAGATTTCTAGAGCAATGGTGACTATTAATTTTCCTGTAAGTATAAATACTGTTGCTAAAGTTTTGTTCAGAGTTATGCCACTTGACTCGTTGATGAAAGGATTTTTATAGAGGTGATATTTGCAAATGGAAAACCGTTCAAGGTCACATATCTCCCTCTTGGCAAAATGGGGAATTGGCTTGCTTTTATGGCCCTTGCAGAGTTCAAGTATTGGTTAAGATTGCCACCTAATGGCAAGGAGAGCAGTTGGCTGAGTATTTAGATGTTTTTCGCTACTTACTGCTGATTGGTTTTACCCAGTCATGTCTGCTCTGGTTACATAAAAAATAGTAACCATTTTTCAGGAAAACTTGAAATCCAGCTTTTTCTTCTTCTCCTCCTCCTAGTCATAGAATTTTAAGGGTGTTAAACTGGTTAAAAATACAGGAAGTGATTTTTGTCTTCCTGTTATTAGACTTCTGTGATTCACCCAAGTACTGCTTTATATTTTTGGTCAGGTATTGGTGCTTTAAAAAGTCGCCTCTTAAAGAGAGGTTAGTACATAAAAATCTTCGATTAATGAAGGCCTTGACATAATTCCTCAGGCTGGTACTAGAAGAGTGTATAAGATCATTTCAGCTCCAGCTGGAGTTTGGCATTAGAGCTTGAGTAACTTAAGTGCCCTTGTCCTCTTAATGTTTTGGGGAGGCCCTATATAAACTTGGTTAAGTCTAACAATTCTGCAGGATTTAGGATGTTGTATTAAAATTGTCAGTAGCTCTGTTTTGGAAAGCATAGCATCTCACTTGGCTAAATGAGCAATTAAGTTAAAACCAATTAAATATTTAATCTTCCAGAGAGGTTCCTAATAAAACTCAGCTTTTTCAGTTGTAGATTATGTGCATGTTTGTTCAAGCACATGTGACTTGTGTCAGATTATACTTAATAAATGCTGTTTGCAGATTACATCAGGAAACATGAAGCATGTGCATTTCACTTGGCTGCCTCATTATGAGGGGAGTTAATAATTTTATTCACATAATTCTGGCCTGATCATGGCCCTGAGCATTTGTACAAGTTGGAAGTTCCCATGGTAATAGGTGGCTTACACCAGCCAGTTAAGAGAAGGTGTTGGTTGAAAGTATGGACTCTTCTGTAGGGTGGATTTCCTAAACCTGTGGCATACCTGTGCCTGAGAATTGGAGGAGATAAGAATGGCATCTGCTGGAGGCCTCCAGCATTAGTTAAAGCTAACAGGAGATGGATAAAACTTGAGGGTGGTTTTTTCCCTTTAGTTTGCCTGTTTGGAGGTAATTTCTGTGTGTAATTCCCGCCTGCATGATTTTTCTCTACTAGTGGGAAGTAGAGAAAAGCTGGGAGGTGGGCTCCAGTACATGGCTCACAGTTGCTGCTGCTGCTGTGCTAAGGAGGCTTTTGATGGGTCTGGTTGGGGGAAACCAATTAACTATTTATTTAAGATGGGTTTGAATAAAAACACTGCTTGAGAGTTGTTTGTTTGAACCATCTGTGACTGCAGGGAAGTTCTACCTGTCTTGAGGCTATGCTGAGAAGTTGCATGACTTTTTTTGTGTCTTTCCAGAGTTTCTGTTTTCTTAGTATTTTAATTTCTGTGTTGTAAAATGTAGGTTCAGAGAATTAATATTAACCTTTCTCAAGTATTAGGGGATGTAGTAATTTTGAAGATCTGGAGATTGCCTTCACTTTGGGGTTTCTGGATGACTGTAAGTACCTCAGGGTTGATAACTGAATACATAGAGTTTGGCCTAGGCTTTATAAATGTATTGGAGTTTGAAAATGCTTTTAAAAGATTTTGTTCAATGTGCTAAAAAAATAGCAAAATTCTTACGTGTTTGTGGTGTGGTTTTCTTTGGGGGGGGGGGGGGGGGGGGGGGGGGGGGGGGGGGGGGGGGGGGGGGGG
>JAOEHY010007685.1:0-32604 GCA_025447955.1 Psilopsiagon aurifrons
GGCTGAACAGCCCCAACTTTCTCATCCTATCTTCACACAGGAGGTGCTCCAGTCCCCTGATCATCCTCGTGGCACTCTTCTGGACTTGTTCCAACAGTTCCATGTCCTTTTTATGACATCTTCAACTATATCAGGTTGCTCAGAACTACATTCCAACTCAAACTATACCATGATTCTACTTTCCGGTTTTGTTGTGTTAATATTCCTATTGCAGTTTTCCAAAATCTGTTTGCTGTACTTTCTTATTTCATCTTTTTAACAAGGAATCCAACCCCCATTTGGTACAATACTGTTGAATTTAGCGAAAATACATAATTTGACTGAGGTCACTGACGTGGATTGCAACTCATGAGAGCTCTATTCCAAGTTCCCTTGAGCTTCTTCAGTGTAAAACTCAAACCATTACACAGCTTGAGGCTGGTCCCTCAGCTGCTCCTCGTAAGGCTTACTCTCCAGCTTTGTTACCCTTTTCTGGACCCACTCCAGCACCTCAACACCTCTGTTGTCATAAGGGGCCCAGAACTGAGCACAGGATTTGAGGTGCGACCTCACCAGTGCCCAGTACAGGCGAATGATCACTGCCCTGGCCCTGCTGCCACACTATTGCTGATACAGGCCAGGATGCTGTTGGCCTTCTTACTTGCTTAGGCACAAATTGCTCATGTTCAGCTCTGTCAATCAGCACCTCCAGGTCATTTCCACGAAGCAGCTTTCCAGCCACTCTTCCCAAACCTGGAGCATTGCATGGGGCTGGTGTGGCCCAAATGCAGGACCTGGCACTTTGCTTTGTTGAACCTTGCACCACTGGCCACAGCCCATTGATCCAGCCTGTCATGTTCCCTTTTAGCTTTTAAATCTGTGCGTCTTTCAAAAAAATACATGCACTTCAATGTGAAAATCCAGTTTATAACCCTTAGTGACTACAATTAGAGTTGCATGAATTATTTATTAGGAATCCATAACCACAAACAGGTTTCTCAACAGTTTAGCTGAATTTTGCTTAGACCATTTTATCGCTTACCCAAACAACATAATTGTCCTCTGAATTGGAGTCAGAATCTCAATACATAAGGCTGGGAGCTTGCACAGTTTTGAACCTAGTCAAAAATATACTTAAAATGCACATCATTAATTTGATTTTTCTTCTGAATAAAGCAAAGCCACAATAATATACTCTGTTTCCCAATTGCCTGGTTGCATAGCTTAGCACACACAAAAAACCAAAAGGAAAAATGCTTAAAAAGCTACATATTCCTGTTTTTAAGTATACTTTTATAAATATTATATAAATAATATCGTTGAATATTCAAGTCACCAGTTTGAATTATATAAATGGCTGAGAAGTTGGCTTTATCTTCTATCAAAATCTGTGTTAAGATCAGCAGGAAGTTTAATTTCAAGCAACAGAATCTCAATGCTCAATGTAACTTTTATGTGGACTATGCTGAGCTTTTTACAAGTGCTGCCTAGACCCCAGAAAACCTGCTTCTATTGTTAGATGTATTAAATATCTTGATCATTGTTCCCATTTTGTAGTGGAAATAAGGGATGATTACAAAAGGGGACAGAGGTACGCATAGAAGTGCTATGGTTTTGATAGCACTTATTCATGCAATAAATGATTAGTGAGCAAATGGGTGAATTATTTAACTTTTTTAAGATATTATTTCCATCTTCCCTTGTGCAGTTCAAGAGTTTATTGCACTCATACCTCGCTGAAAGCAATACACTGGATTCAGCCTTTTCCTTTTGGTCAGCGCTGATGCTTAGAAGACAAATTTAAAGAAAACCCAATCATGTTTCCATAGTATCATTTAAAATGCACAACATCTACTTGCACATGTACGTCCACAAACCAAAAGGTTTGGTTTATGATCCCACAGGTTAAAGATACTGCTCCATTTCATGTCTTATGTCTCACTCAGAGCGCACAGAACTGTGAAGCTTAGTCCACACGACTTCAGTACTACAGAATAGGTTCCTACAGGTTTCAAGATTAATCTTTCTCCATTAAATTATGCACAACTCCGTGAGAGTGAAATCAGTTCTTTGCACCACAATATACTTGGTTTGCCCATCCAGTTGAAATTGCATTAGCTTTCAGCACCATTGAAATATTTAATATTTTCAAAAATAAGCAAACTGGAGTCAAAACCTGCCCTGACAAACTCAACCAGAGCATGTGACTAAGGACTATTGGAAGTAAACTGGAAAAACAACCTTGCCACACTGACATGTCAAAAACTTATCAATGCTTCTACATTTGGCAAACAAACTTCAAACTATTTTTCACAGAATCACAGGCTGGATGAGACAGGAAAGGACCCTAAATCTCAGCCAGTTCAAACCCTCTGCCATGGGCAGGGACACCTTCCACTAGAGCAGGTTGCTCCAAGCCCTGTCCAACCTGGCCTCGAACACTGCCAGGGATGGAGCTGACAAAGGCATTTTTACTATAAGTTTATTATTACATATCTGTCTACCAAAGTGTGCACTTGACAGACAAATCACTTTGCAGTAAAACAAGTAAGGTAGAACATTTCACAACCAAGTGTTTTGCCTTGGATTGTCAACCAGTGTCAGCTAACAGCTGTGTTACAAAACAAATCCCTCTGAGCTATTTCTTGCAGCTTACCTCCAGCAAGCCACAGGTTCCCCACGGCAAGGTGAAGTCTCACCTACTGTCATCCATCCTAACCTCCTGTCACTAGTCAGTGAGCCATCATCTCCCTCTACTTCTGTTCACTTTTTATTAATTGGAACGTATGTTGTTCATGTTGTCAAGAACAGAATGTATGTGATGCTACAATCCTGAAACATTTCAATCTTTGAGTCCCTGTTTTAAGCCTTGATTGATGCATTTGAGTGCATGGGGCTGAAGCAAGGAAAAGGCAACCAGACCGTTTCACTTGCACGTACAATGGCAGGAAATACAGAATCCCAGACAGGTTTGGATTAGAAGGGACCTTAAAGCTCATCCAGTTCCAACAACCTGACACAGCACACATACAAAAAGCTCAAAACCTGAAAATGTTTCCCTTAAGATTTAATGGATTTGGCCCTCCTTTGGATAACTTTAGAGACTTGGTAATCTAAGCCACTGAAACCTCTCCCAAGTACACAACTATTTTGAATAGAATATTGTTTTTTCTAATTAATTGTGATCACAGGAGGCAAAATGAGAGGAAAAAATAGGATGGTTCTAGACAGGCAATTCTGGCACTATATCCCGGTGCAACACAGATTACTCAGATTTCAAATATACCCTTCTGGTGAAGGTTAGAAATCCCTAGCAATAGCAAGGTCTAAGTGGAAGAAACTAGAAAAGAAGGAAACAAGTAGGAGAACACCAAATTTCAGTTACCTCACACAGCTTACATCCACAGTGCATCTTCACATATGCTTCTATGCCTTAGCAGCCTCCCATTTCCAAACCTATGACATAACACTAAAAGATTTTACCTAACTGCTGAAGTCATCAGAGCACACCTGTTAGGCAAGATGTTTGCCTGTGCTCACAATCTAAAGCAACTGGACAGGGCCTCAAGCAACCTGGTCCAGTGATGATGTCCCTGCTACGTGTGATCTGTTTTTAAAATAATTAAAACATTATTTTGCTTCACCTGAGGGGGCAAATTACATCTTTGTCAGACTTGCACATTTCTCAATGAGTATTAGAAATCGGGCACAAGCCTTCTCCAATGCTCAGGCCTTAATGAGCAAGCAGAAAACGTCTTCTAGACAAAATAATCCTGAAAATACCAAACTGCCTTTTCAGTCTTGAGCTGTCCCAGGACTCTCAAGTTCTTTCCCTCTAGAGACATTTGCAGTTGCAGCGTTTAAGTAATTCAAACATGCATGAAAAGAACATACCAGGGAGGTGCAGGCAATTTCTGAAACCCATGTAATTATCAAATTAAACAGAATATAATTGAAATGGCTGCATTTATTTAGCCACCCATAATAATGGGATCTTAAAAGATGCCTGTATATTCTGCTTAAATAAAATGTAATTACTGGAAGGCATGTGCCCTCAGCTACGCTGGTGCAGTTCCTCAATTGATTTTTTTCTGAGTGACACTGACTGGCATATTTTCTTATTAGCAAATTACAAACCCAGATACGCACTAAACAAATAACAGTAAGTGGGTTTTTCTGCCACTGTAAAGAACACAAATCAGAGCTGCACATCACATTCTCACAGAGTTTCACCAGGAGCTGGAGACCTGTGTGCCCTCTGAGCATTTAAAAATGTCACCCTGTAGCACAGGGAGAAAAATGCTGAAATTCTTCACTATTTAAGACCAAAATGCATTCTCACAGCACCTCTGCTCACTGAATCTGCTTAGTTATTATGTGTGATACTTGGATTGAGATGAAAGGCAACCAACTGGGGAACAGCAGAGAAAGGTTAACGTGACAATGCCTTTAAGATCTTTAGCACTACCATTCCATAGTTAAAAATACTATGATAAAATTAATCTAATAAATATATTTATTTCATTTTAGATCTGCCGCATCAATCCACTTTCCATCGAAGACTCAAGTCTATTGGCTATGCTGAAGGGAGGCAAGAGGAAGATCACAGAATGGAAGGGACCTTAAAGATCATAAGATGCTATGCTACTACTACTGTTTATATTCTTCCCTGTGGCCACTGTTGGTATCTTGTGTTTACCTCCTGCAATCCAGCTATAGGAGGAAAAAAGGCGACTTTGTGGTGAACCACGGTCCAATAGCAACTGATACACGATGAATGCCAGAACAGGGGCAAAATCCCTCCAGAAAAGACAGAAGATGAAGGCTGTAAATACCCTGCAAAAATTTGCTAAGCTGACCAAAAATCCTTTGAGTTACATTTCCATCCCAGGGTGCTCCTGGATTTTTAAGGGTGCTCTATTCATAACAGAGAAAAACTCATTCAAAATGACACTTCCTAGAAGGTTTTTCTCCAAGCCCCAGGGAGTTCTGACTTACCACAACTTAAAGTCATATTATTTTCCACTTTCAGAGTCTGCACCAATGTTTGGAGGCTTCTGCACTGCACAAGTTCTAACTCCACGCTTTAATGGAGCTTCAGTATTGGGGAAGATGGTCTTGCCACCACAGACAAGCGACAAATCATTCCAATAAGCTATTAGGTGGTTATTAAAAGGCACAAAGAGTAAGATGATGCTATGAAGGGGCAATTTCCACTCCTGGGGGGAAAGATAATGCCAGCTGAATAATGAAAACCAATACGCACAAAGCAAATCAAGGTTCAACAACTCTGATATGATTTTTCTCTTATTACTGTGATAATAATGTTCTCTGGTTATTGTTTAGGGACACTAAAGGGTTCAAAACTTTTATTAACTCTGGGTTTTTTAATGTGATTTACTTGCAAATGTTTTTCTGTTTCTTTATGAAACATTTTTATCGCTGGCTCAGCAAACAGAGGTGAAGCCAGTTCGTAATTCTTAACAACACAAGTGCAGTTGAGAGTCTTGGGATAGGATTTTTCAGGTGACTCTTTTACTGATGTGCAGCTCCTGGCACAGAAGTCAGAGGCCATTTCTCCATTTACATCCAAAAAAATTTAGTGGTACAAAAATAAAACCTCATTTCTAAAAAAACACTTAGTAAGTTATTCCAAAACCCAAAAACATCCCAGCAAAGAAGGCCTATCATAATATTTCATTCCAGCTAATTATGGTTTTGGTCTGTTAAGCTCATGTGTAGGTTATATATTACAACTATTTCTCCTTTCACATTTAACCCAAGCTATCTGTGAAATTTCTCAACAATTTTAAGAGTGACTGAAATGACTGTCAATCAATGGAACATCATCTTCTGACTTCATTTTACGATCCAAGCCTCTGAATTTTTAATGGTCCCATGTCTTGTGAGTTTAATATGAGCCTTCAAATAATAGAAACTACATTAAAAAGCCCTGGTACATAAGTGATGTAACTACCTGAAATTCACAGAGGGGCTTTTGTGGACCTGCTCGAGTGAGCCCGGAGGAGGATCATGGAGGTGCTCTGTTCTGGAGACAAGCAGAGAGAGCTGGGCTGGCTCAGCCTGGAGAAGAGAAGGTCCCGCAGAGACCTTAGAGCAGCTCCCAGTGCCTAAAAGGGTCGACCAGAAAGCTGGAGAGGGGCTTGTCATGTAGGGACAGGACAAGGGGGGATGGTTTTAAACTGACAGAGGAGAGATGTAGATTAGAAATTAAGAAGAAATGGTAGCAACACACTGACATAGGCTGCCCAGAACAGCTGTGGCTGCCCCAAGCAGCTGTGGCTGCCCCTCACAACCCAAACCAATGTGTGATTCTATGATTCAGTGGAGAAATGTCTAAAAAAACCCATGAACTCTTAGAAATCCAGAAACAAATGGCATTTTGGCTTCTCCTCCCCCAGATATAAGTGACTTGTGTGATACCCAGGATCTAGCTTATGGCATTTCAGTTTTGAGTGATGGCAGTTTTACCCAAGTGACAAGCAGAAAGAATCCCAAGCTCACAGAATTACAAGTTTTCTGAGAAAGCACATGCATAGCAGTTTGCAACACCTCACTCACAGCATGACATTAAATGGTATTTGTAAGGCAGCACCAATCTACCTTTTCTGTTGATTTCAGGGGAATTCAGGATTTTCTTCCCCTTTTATTTCTCAATGTCTCTCCTCACTGACAGCCAAGTTGGAGATTTAGTGCCTGCTTACTTATTACACCAAAAAGAGTCACAGCCCCAAATCACTGAGATTTGCCTGTCGCTAGCACTGCTGAAAAATAGAAAGAAAACAAATCTAAAAATAGCTTGGAGCAGTACAGAGATTTATTATGCGAGTTTATTATTGGAGCAAGTAAAAAAAAATAGGCGGGTGTTACTTGATGCGTCTTCTTTGCTATCCTTCCAATAGAGCCCATAATTTGGATTCTCTCTTCTTGAATGAACATTGTGGCAGGGGGCTGGAACTAGATGAGCTTTAAGGTCCCCCCCAACACAAACCTTTCTGTGATACTAAATAAGCAGTGTTTCTACACCAAAAGAGCCACTGCTTTAGACAAACAATGAATTTCCAATGAATACATATGCAAACCTATGGGAATAGCTGGGACTTCTGCTAGTGTATCTTCTCTAGCAAACAGCCAACTAGCCGTGTGCTGGCTGCCTTTGCCTGTTATCGCTCTCATTTTCTAATAAGCTCACAGGATTTTGCGGGATCTGTAATGCCTGTTCAGGCTTAGCTCAAATATGTATTGCTTGTGCGATTATTTCATTCTTTTCATGCATGCAAACCTCTACGGCAATCGCCTTTTGTTGTTCAGAGCTTGTCCAGTATCAAATCCTGGGGCATCCCCCTGTTTAAAAGATGACACACTTTATTAGCTTTCATTTAACGTCTGCTGGTGCTGCAGACAGATTCTTAGAAAAATACACAATGTGATTAGCTCTGATTTTACCAATTGCCTGTTGATGTGTGTTACTAACAGCAAATTTGATAAGCCTAGTCCAGGAAAGACTGCAAACATTGCACAAGAAACCTAGAAAGTGACTGCCACCCATAGACTAAAACCAACATAACACAAAAGATGTCCGTAAGCAGCTACAAGACCAGGAATAAGAAACCACATAAGGAGAGAAAGAGCAAGCTTACACAGGCTTTCATTCCTACTGCCATTTGTGACATTGCACAGAAACCCGGTGGAACAGGAAACTAAACGTCTTTGATATGATTTTATGAGATTGCTAATGGGGTCACTGCTAAGCTGAAAAAATATCCAAGTTTGACCTGCCCTAAAGCTGTAGGGTTAGATGGAAAAGGCATTTTTGAAAATACACAATAAATTCTACCTGAAAGGAGGATGGAGCCAGAAGGTGGCTGGTCTCTTCTCCCAAGTAACAAGGGATAGGACAAGAGGAAATGGACTCAAGCAGCACCAGGGGAGGCTTAGACTGGAGATTAGGAACAATTTCTTCCCCAAAAGGGCAGTCAGGCATTGGCACAGGCTGCCCAGGGCAGTGGTGGGATCACCGACCCTGAAGGTGTTCATAAACCATGTAGAGGAAGCCCTCAGTGACATGGGTTAGTGGTGGCCTTGACAGCGCTGGGGAATGATTGGACTGGATGATCTTGAATGTCATTCCCAAAACCCAACCACCCTCTCATGGAAGAAATTGTTTCTAATATCCAGCCTAAATCAGCTCCAGGGGAGCTCCAGGTTGTTTCCTCTTGTTCGATCACTTTTACATCTCACCATGCTACAGCCTTTACCTCGCTTGCTGACAAGAGCATGCAAAAAGTCAGTTAATCAGCTGTGGGGGAAGAGAAAGTTACTTAATTCAAAATTTCCTGGCACTTTTGCTGAGTGCAAAACCTGAGTTTGAGAAAATCTATCTTGCAAAGAAGAGTGCTGGAAGACAAGACAAGAAGGTAGCCTAGAGCTCTGATGATAGCAGATACCATCAGTCTCACTAAGCTTTAACATTTTATATAACACTGTTACTGCACCAGCAACAAAATTATTTTTGAGAAATATCCCATTTCACTATTTATTTCAGGATAACAGCGAATGATGTACCACAGTAGGGAAAACTAAGGAAGGATGGTCTTAGTGGAAATAACCTGCATAGAAGCAAGTGAAAAATCTGCAGAGAACAAAGAGCTTCTCTTTGCTTGAAGTGACGTGTAAAATGAGCTTTTCCTGCAACTCCTGGACCTACCTCATGCAGTCACCAGTTCCATTCTTTGTTTTTCCCCACACCAAGGCTCATGCCAAACGATGATGTGTAGGTTCCCATTTGTGACCCAAGGTCTCTATGGACACAACACTGTTGTGTCACCAAATGAAAGCAGTCTATAGCGATTTTTAGTTGAGGCAGTAGCTGCCAGTGGAAGAAGCATCATTCTTTTTTTCCCCCAAGGGAAAAAAGCTAGGAGGGTAGAACTGGAATCTAGCACTGATGTAGTTGAACCCTAGCTAGCAGACTTAAGGTTACCATCGCAGCAGCCATAGTGTGGATTGAGGATGCTGGCATATAGTTTTCAGGATGCTTTTCAAAGCATTTAACAGCAATACAGAATACTAAAGAGGGACTCTCAATGATGGGAGGGCAAACATGTAATTAGAATGATAAAGGAACATTTTTGTGTGGGTCCACTTCTTCTGAATCTGTAAAAATTACACCAAGCATCACATGGCACATCAAGATTTTAATTCCCTGGATGCAATTCCTAAGGCAATTCTGCTTCTATTTCTCTCATTTAGGGCCTAGACAATTTGTATTAGTGTTTTCATAAGAAAGGGATCTTAAAGTGATGTACAGTAGTTGGGATTCAAACGTGCCCCAGGCTCTGCCCTTCCTGGAGGTAAGAAATATTAGCAGAAAAGTAAGAATAATGGGAAAAGTAAGTCAACTGATTTGAACTTTTTCTTCATGCTTTTGTTGGAAATCTAGCGCAAAGTGAGAACTGGGAAGAGAGAGATCCAATCCGCTTCAACAGGTACTAAACCCATCACTCGCAGACAGCTAGTATCTTGTACAAGATGAGCTGATGATCCCTGTACACTGCCCAGTGACACATAATTCACTTCAACAGCAGCATCTGGGACAACCACAACAATAAGTTTGGTCATGGCAACAACTTGTGGAGTTTCAGTGCTTTTTCTGCTTATGACCATGTTTGGTACCACATACCCTGTGCAAGCGCCATCATCTAGTGAATTTGATTCCTACACAGTGGATTCCTCTGAACTCTGATCAACCTGAAGAAATACTTGTTCTACCAAAAGCTATTTAGGCAAGGCAGAATAAAACAAAACCACATTTAAGTCACATTTCAAATATTCATGCTAAAAATTGAAATAATATACTGAATATGAACACCACCAGAATGGTCCCCTCTGAATTTCATGGGTATGAAATATGTAACATCCCATTATGAAACAAAGCCCAGAAATTCCCCCCATTAGTTACCAGCACACCAAAAAGAACTATGGAAACATAAATTAGTATCTCCATCAAAGAATGGGATTTTCTTTCATATTCTCAACAGTCAGTTTCTTTGGTGATGCTATTTACTGACAAGCTAGCCTAGTGGAAATACAGACTCCAAAATAACATTTCTCACTAGAGAACAGCTCTACTGCCAGGAATGCCATCCTCTGTGTGCTCATATGGACAACTCCATCCTATCAAATCCAGTGCTTGTCCCAGTAGAGGCGATTACCAACTGGGTAATCAGTTCTATGTTTGGCAAAAATGTCTGTTGTATAAATATTGCGTAGATCCCTTGTAAAATTTAGTCTCTCCCTTGCCACAGCACTGCACCATTTGCTTTCTAGCTGGCCAAACTGAATTGTAACTGAGAGAGGACAGCTGGAATTGCACACCAGGGAGGGTGCAGAGCTGGAATTCAGAAGCTTTACTTTGTAGATCAAGGAGGAAAGCTTGCCCTAAACAAATATAGAGAGTTGCAGTATTGTGCAAATGGGACATTACTTTATCAATTCCTGCAATGTATTTCTCCTGTTACATTGTAAAGCCAACAGTGACTTGAGTCCAAACAAAGTGTTGTCAATTGTGTCAGCTTTTTGTCATTGCAGGGCTGCCTCCCTGCATGTAGATCAGACTAGATAATCCTTGAGGTACCAGTAACCACACTGTATTTGTGGAAATAACAATCTCTGCAATTTCAGTATCCTTAACCTTACTTGCAGGCAACAAATAAAAATCAACTGTACTAGCCAGGAAAAGTAAGCATTTCATATTCTATATGAAATACATCCAAAAAATGGGAAGCAGGATTATACACATCTGTGATAGACACAACAGTTCACACAATGATCATTTTAAGGCAACTGCACCAGCAAGTCTTGCTTCTGCAACAGAAAACATGTTGAGCTTGTTAAGTGAACCAAATGAGATGTTCAGATTTATCTCAGAAACTAGATTTTGCTCACATTTGGGTTATTCCAACCATTCTACTACTGCAAGATCACATGTCTTCAAAACACATTAAACCCAAGCTGAAAGGGACCACTTATTCTGTGTGCAAAGTGTTTAATACCCACTTGCACAAATATTCAAGTAATAGAGACAGGGAAAAGAAACAGCAGAGAGGGCTTGGGGTAGGAGATGCAGCACTGAGAGAATAAAGGTGAAAATCTGCAGATTAGTACTGGTCTCTGAACCAGTGATGATAACTGGTACAAACACATAGTTGTTTCCCCACACACACAGCGGTGAAATTGGATCACCTTTGACCAAAGGACTGAAGAACTGGGAGCCGACTCATATCATACTCCCCAGTACAGCAACACAGAGACCTGGACCTGCTGGAATGAGTCCAGAGTAAGCCACAGAGATGCTTTGAGGGCTGGAGCAGCTCTGCTGCGGAGACAGGCAGAGAGAGCTGGGCTGGCTCAGCCTGGAGAAGAGAAGGTTGTGAGAAGACCTTAGGTAACAGCCTTCCAAAACCAAAAGAAGCTGATAAAAAAGTTTGAGAGGGGCTTTTGAGAAGGGCCTGTAGGACACGACAAGAGGGAATGGCTTTAACCTGACAGAGGGGAGATTGAGGTGAGACATTAGGAAGCTCTTTCCTGTGATGGTGGTAAGGCCCTGGCACTCTGTGGCTGTGGCTGACCCATCCCTGGCAGTGCTCAAGGCCAGGTTGGATGGGGTTTGGAGCAATCTGGTCTAGTGGAAAGTGTCCCTGCCCATGGCAGGGGGTTGAAACTGGATTCTCTTTAAGGACCTTTCCAATCCAAACCAGTCTGGGATTCTATGACCTCAGTTCCAGAAAGGAGCACATATCACTTTAGAGATCTTTAAAAAGAATTTTTAAGATCTGTTAAAGATCACCCTTTTTTAAAAAAAGAAGCTATATCTGGAAACAAAGACATCCACAGAAACCTTCCCAGAGCCAAGGTAATCCTCTGGAGGCAAGTCCCCAGTGCGACCGCTCCTCAGTTCATTAACCCAGTATGACACATGCAGGTCTTGGAGTATCACCATAGCAATAACCTCAGGTTTTTGTGCAGAGACTGCCTTATTTGGTTAACAGCAACGATAGGGGTCTTGAGGTTTTCGTTATCTGTAAGACTGACAGAGCTGAATACCAGTTATATCGGGAGGCTGGAAACAGGAAAGGGAATGGGTGAAGCTCATGGCTGCAAACCAGTCCCCTCTGAGTGCGAGTCCACAAATAGAACAATTTCCCACGATAGCATTTGTGATACACCGTGAATAAGACAGGTTATATATCAGCCCCAGCATACCTTTACAGGAAGCATTTTGCTTTCATGGTACATTTAGCTAATACCAAATTATAACTGAGCTCATGTGATACTACCTATTATGCAAATATATTCATTATGATTCATGGTATTACAATAGGTAGAAATGAATTGATAATTACATGACACTTAAAATAAATAGGATAACACTTTGTAAAATCACAGCCAAGTGTTACTTTTTACAACACATTACATTCATATCCTACTCTTACAAAAGACTGCAAGAGGTCTGGCATCAGAGTGGCAATGCAGTATCTGCAAGAAATTGACTGCAGTGTGCTTTCTCTTTATTAGTAAGGAAGCACTACTGTGTGTTCTAGATGTAATGAAGTTATTTAATTAGAAAGCTACCTAATGTACTCTTGATGTCTTATCATCCAGCTGTTGACTACAGGGAACCACACAGGATATTTCAGTTAATATGAACTAGATGACTTTTTGCCCCTCTGAGATGGTAACTACATTCATGCAGAAAGCTCCATACAGCTTTCTATAGCATAGGCATTGTTACAAACAGTACCAGCTAAAAAGCAGAATAAAATTAAGCTCTTCCTGGATTTCACAAAAGGCTACAGAGGTTAATTACTAACCCTCCTATTTAAATGGTATGAATTTGGAGACCGAAATGGAATTGGTGGTGTGGAAGACTTGTTTTTAATCAAGGGATGATGTACAACTGGATCTACAACTCCAGTAAACCCCTGACAAATCAGGAAATATGACTAGGGAGAGGAAAGACGTTGCATCTTTTCCTAAATAGCAAAAACTGGGCCAGTGACAAATTTTATTGCATTTCTTTGGGGAACCAAAACAAGGAATGCCAAAATAAATGTACCAAACAAATCTACCACTGCAGCAGCAAGGCAGAGAGAATGCTAAAGGAGATTTCAACACTTCAGATAACTGAAGAACTTCACTTTCTAGCTCAGTGAAGCTTGCTGCTTTTGCAAGCGTAGCCCATATATTTAACTTAAGAACATGCCACATTTAGCAGGCCAAAATCAAAACCCATCATCTCCTCAATGACTGAACTTCTTTGTCTTGTTTCCCATACTTCCTGCAAAGCACTTTGGCAGGCTTTGAAGGACTCTAAATCATTATCACTCCTACTGTTAGAAAAGTCAATGTTAAACAGAACTACCCTGTTTCTAACAGGACAAGAAGCATCACAGATACCCAATCAGATCATTGCTGAGAGTGAATTTCAGTAACTTCTTCATAACTAAACTTCCCAAGGCCTTTCTCACTGATCAGTCCTATTTCACATGCAAAGACATACAACAGCACAGATTTTTACAGGAAAAGAAACAAAACAGAGCAAGATTGTGTCCCTCTTTGATTATGAGGTTCATTTACCTACAGGACCCGCAACAGTTTAAGTATTTTGACAAGCTTTCTGTTCATTTTGCAGCCCTCAGCAGTTTTAAATGACTAGCGTGCTCTGGCAGTTTCATACAGTTTTTAATTGGGTTCAGATCCCTCTCCCTTCTATGTGTAGGTGAAGCACCTCCCTTCTGGTGCTTTAATAAAGATCATCACTGTTGATTTCCCATATGGCCATCTTAAATGGCTGAAGAAAGACAACTAAACTGGCAATCAGAAAGCAATCAGTGGAGGTTAGTACAGCATCTGTCTTTTTCCTTGGGTGCAGTGTGGTGTTTAAAGAGACACCACCAAGCCAAACTTAGCCCCAATTAAATACTTTATGAAAGAGAGCAATGTCAGAGCTAATATGAGATAGAAATTTGTAGGAAAGTAATTACACGGGAAAGCACTTTTTAAAGTAAACAAGGACTGCCCTGGTTTGCCATTCCAGTACTGTAGCACCTCACTGATGGGCAAAAAACTGACAGTGAAACTTGCCCAGAAACTGATGGAAAATGGCAGCAAAATGGCCTGTTGTGCTCAGCAGCTAAAGTCATAGAATCCTAGAATTGTTTAGGTTGGAAAAGACCATTAAGATCATCAGGTTCAACTGTTCCCCAGCACTGCCAATGTCACCACTAAACCATGGCACTGAGGGCCTCATCTACACCGTTTGCGAACACTTCCAGGGACAGTGACTCCACCACTGCCCTGGGCAGCCTGTGCCAATGTCTGACTGCCCTTTGGGGAAGGAATTGTTCCTAATATCCAGTCTAAACCTCCCCTGGTGCAGCTTGAGGTGTTTCTTCTTTTCCTACCACTTCTTCCTTGGGAAAAGACACTTCCTGGCTCCATCCTGCTTTCAAGTAGTTGTAAGAGAGATAAAGATGTCAAACATAAGCCAGATTACAAGTACAAAGGGTGAATCAGATTTCAAAATTCCTTCTACAAGTCATTTAAGGAGTTAGCGTTATAAATAAGGCTATTTTAATATCCATTTCAATCCTCATGTATTACTTCAAGATGCCAGCGGTTTGTCACTGAAATCTCATCACTTATCCCAGAAGGACTGGCCTTGCAGCAGCCACAGCCCTCAGGAGAATTAAGTGTTGAGTTGCACAAGCCAGAAAGAAGAGCTCCAGGGGGGAGCTCTTGCTCTCTATAGTCACCAACCAAAAATGACCCATCTGCAGAAAAAAAGAGAAGGGGAAAGGGCTGGAGGTGTGTGCATGGAATAGCCCTAGTTCATTCGAACTTGCAGAAGCTATTTGGGTCTAACCCCTCAGGACACCAAGAAGCAGCTTCATAACCTCCATACAAGCTTTTTATACAGTTCTCTAACAAATAATTTCACAGAGACATTCAAAGAAAATAATTCAGAAATCTCATGGAAAGGTCAAGTGTATTTGGTTTTTACTGATGTAGATTATGTAACAGCTGGGAAATTGATATTGCTCATTCCTGAATTCCTATGAACGGCATGCTTTAAAAGCTTCAGTCAACACGTCAATATTAATGGCTTTCTTTTCTGCCTAAACAAAGTAAGAGGCAGAAGGAAAACAGAGAAGAAACTGAGTAAGGCAAAATACGGAGTACAATACAGACAGGAAGGCAAGGACGGAATGAAACCACATTATAGCATCACAAGCATAACACAGAGAAGAAAATAGTCTAGGTGTAAACAAGGGTCTACATAGTATTTGCTGATGCCAACTCCACTTATGATCAATATTCCTCTGTGTTTAATTCTATATATAACATACACTTTGCAAATACACATCTATTTGAAAAGTAGAACTGCATCACCTTGGAAAGGAAAGACACTCAAATTAACATACAATAAGAAATCTGGAGAATCTAAAATGAACGTGGGAGCTTCCCACACTTACTGCACCTTGCAAGCCATAAGCTCCATAAATCCCAGGGCTTTTAAGGACCTGGAAAGGTGGGTAAAGAGGCAAAGCTCAGTGCCACTACTTATAACACAGAACCTAAATTATAAACTTGAGAGAAAAACATTTCTGCTTCAGTTCACTCCCAAATTAAGATCTGTGTTTTATTTAAAGACATATCTTCATTGTCCTGACATTATTCAGGTAATATCTCACATATGGGGGGCCTACAAGAAAACTGCAAAGGGACTTTTGAAAAGGGTCTGTAGGGACAGGACAAGGGGAATGGCTTTAAACTGACAGAGGGGAGACTGAGATGAGACATTAGGAAGAAATTCCTCCCTGTGAGGGCACTGAGGCCCTGGCACAGGGTGCCCAGAGAAGCTGTGGCTGCCCCATCCCTGGCAGTGTTCAAGGCCAGCTGGATGGGGCTTGGAGCAACCTGGTCCAGTGGAAGGTGTCCCTGCTCATGGTAAAGGTTGGAACTGGGTGAGCTTTAAGGTCCCTTCCAACCCAAACCAGTCTGGGATTCTATGGTAAGCCCATCAAGAGATTTCTTCTCTTCATGTAATTTGACAAAACACCAAAGTAATGCAAAGCAATACACATCCCCATAGAAAGTGGTCGGAGAACTTGGAGTAAACACATACAACTCTCATCATGCTGTTCCTTACCGAAAATTATCTAAAAAAGTTTTATGAGCATTAAGCCCTCCTCCCATTCCTGGACATCTTTACAACAGCATCAAAGGTTTGCCCCATGCAACGACAGACAAGGACATGACAATAGACCTTTTCTGTGACATCCATAGGCTAATGTACGCTGTTTACAGCTTCCGCCTGAGATTTATGTGCTAAGCCAAAGAGGTAATTAAGGAAGAATTAAATTGAGCTTTATAGAAGGTGATGAAACTGGCAGTAGAGCAGCAAACTACAGCACTGCAAATAACACATTAAAGAGCATTTGGAGCATACTGCAATGAACCTGCTACCTTTTCTCGTGATGCTGCCACTGAAAGTGAAATAGGGAGGGCTGCACAAGCAGCCATTCTGGAAAGCCCAGAATGGGAGAACCTTCATGAAAGGGAAGCCTAAGCAGTTTTCATAGAATCACAGACTAGTTTGGCTTGGAAAGGACCTCAAAGCTCATCCAGTTCCAACTCCCTGCCATGGGCAGGGACACTTTCCACTAGATCAGGTTGCTCCAAGCCCCATCCAACCTGGCTATTTGGATAACCAACAGACAGAAACAATTACCAGAATTTAAGCTGAGGAGCACCCATGCTCCACCAGAGGCAGGGAGGGGGCCACAGTGGGAAGGCCAGGCAGGCAGTACTTTGCCTGAAGTAAGCTGTGTGAAACACTCAAGTGACAGCCAGGATTTGGCCATGTTACTGAGGCAAACATTTTTAAGGCAAGATAAAAGCACAGTGGGCTAAAGGCAAAGCAGAAATAAGTCTGAAGATTGGAAAGTGCAGAGGGATTTCTTTCCACACAAACTACAACTCCGGTGAGGAGGATTTGCAGAAAAATTAATTAATCTCATGAGATGTCTGGACTAGGTGGGATATTCTCTCCTTTCAGTCTAAGTTAATGAATGGAAGCTGGAGTCACCCTGTTGTGTCTGTTAGGCTGTTGCTGTAGACTAGTGTAACACACAAGCAACTCTACCAGGCCATTTCTGTGATCTTTGTTCATTTTTCTTTAAAGTCTGTATTCATTTCCCCAAAATCAGGATACAGTTTTACTGCAAGCAAATAACTACTAAGAGGTGGAAGAGTCTAAAGTGAATGCATTCTGTAATATTAGTCATTTATCATTTATATGAAGTGTGTAATTGCTGAAAACTGCTAACAGATTGCAGGTCAATAAGGTCAAAACGTGTACTTCCCACACCACTTGAGGAGAACAACTCATGATGTTTATGCATAATATCCTCATTTGAAGACTAAGGACAAGATACAGCTGCCGATATAAAGCACCATCTCCTCAGTCGCTTAGCGATGCTGATTTACAGGAGCTGCTGTGTCACTGAATAAAATTTTCCTACTGAGATCTCAGGTTTTTGTCACTGGGGAAAATACCCCCTCATACATTTCTTTCACAATCCTACTTCATAAAGGCTACAGGCAATGATATCCAGGTTTAAGGCTCCCAGAATGGCATCAGGGCCATACACAACTCACAGCCCCTCTAGAACAGTGGATATCCCTGTCACAACCATCAGAAAAAGAGTTTGTAACATCTCCTCTTACTTGGCAGGGGAAGGCATAGCCACCAGTGGTTTGACAGCTTGAGGGCATGCAGTGCCTTGTGGGGTCATGGAGCTGTCAGACATCCAGCAATCAATCACCCTGAGCCCAAGACCTCAAGATGGTCTTGATGCTTTGGCTCAACCTCTTGCAGGCACTAAAGATGAGGTGCTGTCTCCTCAGAGCAGATCCTCACTGTGATTTGATGTGACAGCAGCATGTCCAAGCACATCTGAACTAGAGTGTTACCCTATATCAGTGGTGGGCTTGTCACCAGAACCAGCATCCAAATCCCAAACAGGGACAGTCCGTATTTAGCTGCACTGCCAATGGTTACCCAGGTACCTCAGCTCTGGCCTTTCACCAGAGACCTACACTGAGTCAGAGCATTTGCATTTTGCTCTGACAGTGGAGCTATATAGCATTTTCTTTTATCTCCAGACTGCATATAAACATAAAAGTCTTGTGTAACAACAAACCAAAACAAAAGGAAAGGAAAGGAAAGGAAAAAGAAAAAGACAAATTAAAAAGGATGATCCCAGTCCCCCGTTGTAAATAACTTCCTAAGGCTCCTGACATTTTCAAGCATTTGCAAACAACAAGAAAGGGAACAGTTAACATATCCAGCATATTTTATTTGAAGTCAGAGAGAAAAAGAAGAAATATTTTAAAGATAGTTACTGCTGCTTCTGTTAAAGATATCAGACAATTAAATACTGACGCACATTCATTCAGACGCAAACTAAAGACGTTCTCTAAAGGACATTCAGCTGCCACTGGTTAGAAATATATTAAAAAACAAAGGTAGTAGGCAACAATTGCATTCAGCTATGGAGTCCCAACACAAGAGGGATGAGAGGCTGTTGGGAGTTGCGTCCAGAGGAGGCCACGGAGATGCTCTGAGAGCTCAAGCACCTCTGCTCTGGAGACAGGCTGAGAGAGCTGGGCTTGTTTGGCCTGGAGAAGAAAAGGCTCTGCACAGACCTTAGAGCAGCTTCCAGTGCCTAAAGGGGCCAACAAGAAATCTGTAGAAGGGCTTTTGAGAAGGGCCTGTAGGGACAGGATAAGGGGGAATGGCTTTAACCTGACAGAGGGGGGACTGAGATGAGACATTAGGAAGAAATTCCTCCCTGTGAGGGTGCTGAGGCCCTGGCACAGGGTGCCCAGGAGCAGGTGTGGCTGCCCCATCCCTGGCAGTGTTCAAGGCCAGGATGGACGGGGCTTGGAACAACCTGGTCTAGTGGAAGGTGTCCCAGCCTGTGGCAGGGGTTCGAACTGGATGAGCTTTAAGATCCTTTCCAACCCAAACCAGACTGGAATTCTACATAACTGAGTAGAACAGTGACACCAGTCTCAAATTCAGGGACACAATTAGTTCTTGCAGATTTCCATCAGCTTTCTGACACTCCCCACTGAAAACTATGGCACAGGGTAGCATTTTTTTATTACATTTTCGGTTTTGTTCATCTCAGCAGATATTAATACTAACATTATTAACAAAGAACTACAGTTTTAAAGGTAAATATTAAAAATAACTAAGAGATTTGCTGAGCAGTTTTTTGGTTTGTACGCATCTGCTCTGTTTTTATCTCTGCGATTGCTTCTGAAGCCCCCTTTAGAACAGTTATCTGCTTTACTCTAATGGCCTTTTACTTTATTTTAAAAAAGGGGGACAGGTAAGATGAAAGCCCAAGAATACACCTGCAATTTCTGTCTGGATTAATTGAGTGTGAAAAACCACCCAGGACCAGCAGGACTTTGAGTCTTCCCACATTAAAAGCAGAGAGCAAAGCAACAGAGCATCAGGGATCCCAGAGCATTTCACTGACACTTCCTAATGCCACTATGAGAATAGAGGTCCCTTTTCAAACATTTTGACTCTTTGGAGACCTAGTCTCCAAGCCACTTGTGGCTACACTTCTCTACCGACTGCAAAGAGGTGCTACTGGCATACTTTTGTTTCCTGCTCATCTGGTTATTCATCCATAGCTAACTCCTTGACCAAAACACCAGATCCTGAGCTTACAGGAACTAGGACCAGCTTTGTGTATATCAGTCACTCAACAGTCCAAGGGTAGCAGGGCTTTAGATAGTCCTCAACACCAGAGATGATAATACTGATTGTTTTTCCTACTGCCTAGATGTGATGGTAACAGTTGTATTAGAAATAGGTATGTACAGTAGGCAGACAGATTAACATTTAGTCTTTGCAAGGTCTTCACAAACAGGCATGTACACTGGGATATGAGGCCCTTGCAAAATATTAATTTCACTGGACTGGAATTGGACATTTACAAAATCAATGCATCCTGGGTAGACTTGCTCTAGTTTCACTGTCTTTACTGATTTACGCTGAGGCATTTCACCTTTACAGTGATACTGTTCCATTTACTCCCAAATCTCATTTTTGTCTTATTTAATGACCATCTCAAGCAATTCCTTTTTGTATTTCTCACCTAATTCATACTTGACCTTTTCCAGATTTCCTTCCTTATAGCAATAAGCACACTTCAAAAGGTTTAGCAATCAAAGCAAATAAGCTCCCAGGAGAATTTCCTGTGTTCCTAAACTTAGTTTCATTTACCCAAGCCTAATAAAGGGAGCATCCAATATCCCAGAAAAACCTTCTCTTCTTTCTCAATGGCATTCTCCATCATACAATTAGAAACTGGTCAAAAACCAGCAAGTCACTGCCTGTACCTGGTATCCAGTGCTTCCCCACTGAGGCCCATGGGTACCTTCTCTCACTTCTCCCAGCTTCTCATCTCTAAGATGAAAGTCAAAGCACACTCTAGTATTGACAGGGTGCTTCTGTGCTCTACAGTAAGAGTTCTTCTCCAAATACAGTTAGGAAGTAGGTGTCATGCACATACTGGACATGTAAGATATGACCCAATAATCACTGAAGCAAAGAAAATTCAGAAATTCAGAGAACATCAAATACAGTTCTTAAGTTCACAATATAGCTAAGTATATGCATCCAGTGGGATTAAGCAGTTTGGAGGGAAAACGTAGCAAGATCCTACCATTATTAAATTAGAGCACACCTGCACAGCCAAAATGCCACCACTGTGACCCACAACGGGTAACATGCTGCAAGGGGCAGGAATAGAATATGGCTGCAGAATACCATCGACCCCTTTGCAGCAAGCCTCTATTATTGAACACATGCAAATAACTGCTGAAATACAACAGCATCTCTGTGCTCACCATTGAGAAATGTGAGACAGATAAATGCTTTCAGGCAATGGAATCTTATTTTGCTGGTCCTTGCACTTACTTCAGAACTTAGGTTCTTGCAAGGAATAGCTTTCTCGCAAAAGTCAACTACAGCCCAGCGATGAAAACAACCATCTATAGGAACATGTTAATCATCTTTAATTCCAACATTGCAAAGAAAGTGCCTCTGTTTCCTAGGTTACAGGGTTCATATCTGTGTATGATATATCACAAACACTGCAGTCCATTAGAAGCAAGCTATTGCCTCGCTCAAAGCCCTGATTGTAGATAACAGAATATTTCTGCTCATATATCATTGCAGAGCTACTAAAGAAACCTGAATACATTGCATGCCAACCTTTCTGCCTTCCATCAGTTATAACAACAGAAATTAAAAGGCATTTTCTTATCATAAATGAGGCTCAATGCATTAATTTTACAGGATTCATGAAGACAGCAGCCAAATCTACGGACAGCCTGAGCAAGAAAAAAAAAACGTCTGCCAGAAAGTACAGAGCGAGGGCTGAAAACTAGGAAAGGAGTAACTGCTGATTAGACAGCAAGGCAGAGCTGCTAAAGAGTTAACAAAGCTAAAGTCGCGCAAAAGTAATCCAACTAAGTCCAGATGAGTGCTGCACACCTCAGTGGAGCCCAACAGCTGGTGTTCTAGCCCACAGTCACATACTGTATAAAACTGTCCTCACACAAATAAGTATGCAACAGCTGCCTTTCACACAGAGCAAGCACTGCCTGGGAAGCAGGCATGAAATCCTGAAATACCACACTAACAAAATACAAACAGGAGCTTGAGGGCTTTGAGGACTGAATTCCACTTGCCTTGCTGTTTGTGGATGCCTTCACTGGGGCTCACTGTGGTCATCAGCTCTTGACTAGTTTTCCCTTTCAACGAGCAACAGATACTGCTCTGCTGGTTTGGGATGATACCACATTACACTGCAGTCACAGGCAGGAAAAATTAGAGTGATCTGGGTTCAGGGTCAGATTTCAGCTCCACAATTTGGCATGCCTAGCCATAAACATGGAATCAACGGTTATCAAACAGCTTTGGACAAGGGTCAGGGATTTGAATGGAAAATTCAATCATGAATTCTTAAAAGAGTGGAAACTCCACCTCTTAGCATACAGGCAAGCATGCTAAAGCACAAACAGCCCTGGTCTTCTAAAACAAGTGGTATTATGGCATGAGCTTCTCTGAACTGGAAGTATGACCTAGTACCAAGACATTCAAATAACTTTATTAAGGTAGTTGAAAATTCTTAATCAAAAGCATGTTCCAAAAATCACTGTGTTTCCATTTCCAGACCTTCCCACCCCAACATGATTCCTGTGAGCACTACTCGTAAGGTTGTTGTTATTTGTAGCTATTTATAACAAAACCCTGTAAACTAAAATCTTTTCACACTTGGACATGTTGCTACAGTATGCTTTGAGATTTGAAGTTACAAGATTGCCTCCTGATCTCAATTCTCTAGGCTGTAAAGCCCCTTCCATCTGCTGCAGTGAACAGTGCCCCCCAGAGGTGCTATAGTAAGTCAGCATAAGGGGAAATTTTTAGCTGATACCTGTTGTTTCATCCAAGGCAGTACATATGGCTATTGAATGCACAGAAAAGAGGTTACAGAATATGATTGTTTGATGTTTCTCAACACTATGCATCCAAGACTTTTTGTACCCCAAAGATTAATGTACCCAACTCATCTTCAAAATTTAGAAGCCAGCAAAAATAATGCCCCAGTATACCACACCCCATAGTATATGCCTGAACTAAGTTACGTGCTTCAAGCAGGCTTCTATACATGTCAGATAGCAATTTTCTCCTTTCTCCTTGCCCAGTACTCCACCCAATTAAAACTAAATCAGAGATACAAAAGAAATAATATGTCTTGTCATTTCATGCATAAAGACATAAAAGGTCTCTGGGGATGTCTGTGGCTCCCACAGTCAAAGGCATACCCTAGTAGTACGGATGTACTACCTTTCCACTGCATTCAGACTGTGTAAGGAAAACAGTCCTGAAGAGCAGTACTTCAAAAAATGGAAGATTTCTGCACTTGCTGTTAGAGAAAGGCATTAAAATGTTACGCAGTATGAAGAAGCATCAGGAAAAGAAGAACGCTAACAGACAACACCACGGTTTTTCAGAAAACACTGTCCATGATGCCTCAGAAGTCTTACTAACTGAAGAGCAGAAGCAAATTTCTTCCTGAAGTTGTAATTTATTCTTCCTCCATCATTTTTAACACTCTCACATGACTTAAGAGCAGAAATAAGGTCACAGTCTTCCCTATCACATTGTGGACTGATCCAGTCAAAAGAAAAGTATGAAGAGATTGCAGAGATCATTTTTTCAGGCTCCAAATACTTTCAGGTTACAATTTAGGCTGTAAGACAGATTGTCAGATGGATGACTACTTCCTTTCATGTGAATAGAAACCTTCAAACTGAATTGCTGGAGTGAAAACTGAATTGCAGCTTTTGCACATTTTATGGCAGTTATGCTTAAGTAATTTAGCTTGAAAAAATCATGAAAACTAAATACTACATACACACTACAGCTGCTGATACATACTCATGTATGAACCCTTGGTACATGTGGTTTTATGTCCTATGTAAAGAAGCAAAAATTCAGTGGAGTAATTGTATACAAGGGAGTTTCTCAGGAGCTCCTTCCCAATCTATGCAAAGTTTGGCTCATGCAGAACTTGACCCTTGGGGGAAAATTCCCCATAGCTTGAGGGGGAGAGATTTCTCACTGATTTTGAAGGCTACAGTACAAAGCACTTAGACTCAAACCACACTTAATAACAACAGATCCCTACCAGCCCCTTCTTAGCTAGTCAAACAAAAAGAATTTAGAATCATAGAATAGTTTGGGTTGAAAAAGACCTTTAGCTCATCTAGTTCCAATCCCCCTGCCATCATAAGGTGTGCCTCACCCCAAACCATGTCACCCAAGGCTCTGTCTAGCCTGTCCTTGAACACTGCCAGAGATGAAGCACTTATCACTTCCTTCCTTGATCCTCTCTCAATGTATGATTCAGCAACAAAACTCTCAGAAGTGGTGGCCTGGTGACAGACTCAGAAAGTGAGATCAACAGCCTTGTGAAGACATCATCAAAAGGGATTGCGGGAGCAAAGAGCAATCTGAAGGTTTTAGAGAACCATATGTCCTCCAGGCCTATCCATGCACAGGACAAACAGAGCCCTCAATTAAGTGCTCATTTTCAAAGAAAACAGTATTTCAGTGGGGCCTCTTAATGTAAAATTATCAAATTATAGAGAACTGGTAATATTATGCAAAAATCTTCCATGATTAAATAATAGACCAAGGAAAGAAAAACAACCAGAAGGCATAATACTGATTTTATTGCTGACATCAGGGATCGGGGCAGAATTCCAAGTGCAGCTTGCTCAGAGTTGCTACAGATGAACAGAACTAGCTTCCAGTATCTTCCTTTCTAGCATAGCTCTCAATTTAGTTACTTAAGCTATGTAAAACCAATTGACTATAAATTTTGTATATACAGGTTTATGTACTTTGTATTTTACCTATGAAAGATATCTGCCCCTAGAAGATGCTTACTGTGCTTGCAATTTTCTCTAAGACCTTTCACTTCTATAGAAGAGGAGAATATACTTACCTAGGAGGAGGATGAGCATTTCCATTATATACAGAACTGGTAGCAGGTTAAGATTTCATGCGTATGCTTACTAGAGAGTCTTTGAAAAACACTCCTTCACTGATACATCGGCTGCTAAACAACTGCTTGAAGTACTGGCCCTCTCAATACAGTCCTAGCGGTGGTTGTCAAAAGTGTAATGTAGTGAATTCAGTTTCATTTTAGAAAAGATGTGCCACCTAAAAACCATGCCTAGTACAAGAAAGCAGAGCATTTTCTAAAAAAGATTTACTTTCTTGATATCTACTTCCTTAACATTCTGACTAGATGCCATGTAGCTGGATTTCCTGCATTAAATTAACCCCACCTTTTGTGCACTGAGAAAGAAAGAGGTTAGAAGCACTTTCATTTCATCCCCAGGCAAATGGGGAAAAGCTACATTAGAAAGATGATTACAACGACCACAGGCACAATGTGAACCTATATTAATATTTCAAAAAAATCCTCTTTAATTTTCCTCATTCAACTCAAAGCAATTTAGTGCAGTTTAATTCCACCCAAAATCCAAATAGCTGGGAAAACTTTTTATAGTATCTTTTTAATGGCCCATGTAACCTAAACTTTGTTGCTGTATCTGCATTCACTCCTTTTCAGTGTTCTGCACTGTTTCTTTAAGTCATTCTTTATAAAGCAGAGTCCTACAGTCTAATTTTTATATTTAATAATTTTATTGTGCACTATTGTTATCTTAAAAGAACCATCTTTGATGCATCCAGTACATTCTCCTTTCCCTATATGCTTTTTCCTTTCAATATAGCCTCTTAATTATTAGTAACTACATCAGTATGTATACACATATACCTGTACCTACTCATAGTGTGTTTCCACTCCACCATGGGAAGACAGCAGATGATTCTGAATTGGTTCATGGTCTTTTAGTCACTTTTCCCACTGTTCCTTTTCTCACTATTTTCTTTCCTTACACATCCTGTTCAACTGCTGTCCTCTGCAGAAACCTCTTCCCTTTTTTCATTTTCTCTCGTTCATTTTCCTTACTGTTGGACTGCTCCAACAACTACTATCAGTCTAAACAGGCAAGAGCTCCTCAAGGAGATAGATGGTCATTAGGACTGCTTTAGTCTGCGCAACTGTTCAGTGCTTAGCAGTGAGTTTATAGGGTACAAGACCAGCTGTCTCAACACACAGTACTAATACAAAGGCTACAAGGGACAGCTGCTGCGTTAAGCAAGGAACTGCTACTGATTAGGACACTGGAATATTAATCACAGTCTAAGTAAGCCTAGAAAAAGTGGATAAACTCAATTCAAACCTTCCCCCCCCAATAACTGAATGTGTCTTTTGAGAAGACGCCACGCACTCTCTCAGATCCACATTTCTAGAGCACAGTGAGTAAAGAACACAAGTCAATCACTGAAGGCTGATCTGGCTTTTAATCAGTCTCTGATCATGCAAACAGCATTGCCATCACACTGTGAGACCATGAGACCTACCTGTTTCTACAGAGACCTCTGAGCGAGGCACATCCGAGATCTATTTCCTTGAGCTATGCTCCCTTAAGGCCTCCCCACAACTGCAGCACAGAAGTCAAACAGTACATTGGAAGCAGCACAAAAAACTGGTATTTCTCATTTCAAACAAACCAGCTGGCTGTCTGAAGGACAGATGATAAAAGCATATGATGAGGTGAGGAGATGAGAAGAATAATCTTCTTGGACCTTTTATTCTGAAGTAATAATTTTTCCTGTTCCCCCCTTCATCAGAATCAAAACAGCTGAACAGTTTAGATGGCAATTGCTCTCATGAGTTCAAAAAAACTAGTGAACAAACCACCATTAATCTCAGTACTTCTCATTTGTTATTAAGATAACGCTGAAGTTCCTGGAATTGGCATATTATATCATAGTGCAGACCTGACATTTTTCCTATAAGAGTCCTGAGCACATTAGCATCAAAATAGCGTTGGCTTTTTTTTCCTCTTTTAAACATCACTCAGATTGAAATTAAATGAAGCTTATAAATACTGGTCAGAGGCAGGAGTCTGAGAAATGCTTAGAAAAAGGAACTGGTGTTCAGTTGGCATTCACAAACTTTATTTTAAAGATCTTCTTTATAGCAAGGAAAAGTATCTATTTCAGATGTTTGTACAGTTACAGTTAACTGGTTTGTATCTTAAGAGCCCAACAGGAAAAAGCCTTGTTTCATCAGTTAGGGCTATCTCACTGCATTAACATGCACGGGGAAACAATCAGCAACCTCACCAAAGGTTCTTTCTTCCCCCCATTTGCTCTCATTTTGGTGTTCCCTAAAAAGTCTTCCAGCTTCATTTAAAAGTAATGGAAAAACGAAAGCAGAGATCAGCAGCAGGCTTGAAATCCAAATGTTCACGGGATTGTTTCAGTAGATCATCATTAAACATTGCAAAAAAGTCTTGCTCAGCCTAATGGGCAAGGGACTAGGGAGCTCCAAGAGAAAAAGGAGCAAGTGAACAGCTGAACTCTCCTCACCACAAGGACTGAATCAGGCAACTCTATAGCTTTCAAGGCAGCAGCTACTGACTGTGCCAAGAGACAATGGCCATTAACTACACGCCTTGTTCAAACTCCTACTGGCAAGCAGCAAGTGGCTTTAAGAGATGGGCAATGAGCTACATACTGTGCCTCAGAGGTAACCAAACATGCAGTTAATGTAATTTTCACCTGCATATCCTATACTGTGCACATACATAAACTAAGTATTTGACACCTGCTCTTCAAAGCTGTTCTGTGACTTATTTCCTTACTCCTCTTCTACAAACTATGAATAGACACAGGACAGACACCTAGCTAACACTGTCAGTACAGAAGTAACACCAAACCCAGGACCTGTAAGCACATGTTGAAGCTCTTCTCTAGCACCGCAGTATTTGAGCTGAACACCTAGAAGACTTTCCAGTCCTCTTTCAGTGAAATCTTTTCAATGCCACTGGGCCAATCTGGGAATGAAAGCCACTTCTGCAAGAGACCACTTCTAGCACATCTTTATTTAACAGCTCACTGTGCCAAAAGTTTGCAGGTAATTCGCTTGTTACATTAGCAATTACCTTCTTGGGTATAGCCGAGTATTCCTTCTGATGTAATTAAAACTGTTGAGTTGAGGAGACTAATCTAAGCCATTATAAAATAATGTAAGATCAGAACCTCTTCAACTTTCATTTAACCTGGTTTTGTAGACGCTGAGATTTCCAATCAGATCTTAATTTCTGACTTTGTTTGGAATTTATCCTTAATCTTCGGTGCCAGTAGTTAAATACATTTCACTTAAAAAGGATGTATGAACAAAGCCTCTTTCATTGCTTGGTACTTTATTAAAGACATAAGAGGGAATTTCTCTAAAATAAAACTGAAGGGAGAAGAAAGACAACTTCAAAACATCATAGGCCTACTTCCAGACAGCAAACCATACAGATGAAGACTCAGGTGTACGGAAACAGTTCTTTTTAACTGGTATTCTACCAAGCCGACCATAAAAACAAGATAAGCATGTGCAAGATACAATCAAAAGACTGAGCAAGAGGCATTTTAAATTTAGGCTCACATAATTAAATCCAGACTTGCATATCTGTGATCCCTGCCTCCATCTGTCTCACTAAATGACTAAATTCATCTCTGAAATCACAAGCAACATGTAAAATTTGTGGCAATCAGGCAACGGTACGCAAGATAGACAAAACAGAATCCTTCTAAGAAGCCACTTCAAATACCTTCTGTCAGCCAAACCACTGTCCCCAGCAAGAAGATACTTTGGAATGGACAAGTAGGAGGAAAGTCGAAGTGCAATTTAAAAGGTGACCCTGAAAATCCCTCTTCAGCCTACACAAGCAGAATGAGCTCTTCTGTTTCTTTTCACACCATGTTTCATTCCCCAAGAAATCAAACTCCAAAGCACCCACCCATGCACACAGAGGACGTGAACCATTTCACTTACCATGGCAGAGTCCATGCGCTGGGAGATCTACTGCATTCCTAAATGAGAGCAAGAAACGAAAAATGTGTAAGTGCACCACAACAAAAAGTTTCTTCATAAACCTTAATAATGTCATTATAATTATTAATTAGTTGCAAATATCAAGCAATCTGATAATAGTTGAAGAAGTCTTTGTTCACTGCAGGAGGTTGGACCTTTGAAGGTCCCTTCCAACCCAAACTATTCTATGATTCTATCCCATCATTCAGGTTGATTGCATTAGATCTCTCTCATTTTTATGAGTAGTTACAAAAGGAGATTTCTAGACCAAGCTGGCATGTAAAAATTGATCTTCAACATTTAAAAACAGTAGCAATAATATTGGCCCACTTTTTAAAGCCAAATTCACAACCCTGTCACAAGACAAGAAAAAACATAATGGCCTCAACCCTGCTTCTGAAGCCCTGGATACAAGCCAGCATTCACAGATCTGACACAAGCTGTCAGCCCCGACAGCGTCAGTGGATCTCTGCCAGTTTGTGTCAGCTAAGATCTAGTCCAGCATCCTTACTTTTTTGTGTTAGGGATTTTGTTGCTTTCCTATATGGTATCTAACAAAGGTCACTACTGAACACGCACAAAAAAACTTAAGTCTAAATGCAACCCTATTTAATATCCCTTGTGTTTGCTGCTCCCAGCCCTAATGGGGCTGCAATTTCATCTTCCATCCACCTAAAGAATCAAGCCATTCTAACCAGCCAAAGAAATGCCCAGTTCTTTGTATTTACTGCTATCAGGCATTTTAGCATAGTTCAGCATCACTGGTGCTGGTTTAGATCATACCAGCAAGGAACAATCCTCCCCAGCAACAAGAAAGAATCTAGTCAGCAAAAGTCTAGGAACTCACCGCAGGAGCTGGTGAAGTGAAAATGAAAGTCAAGACTACTCAGGAAGGAACCTTCTAGGTGATGGAAACTAAAAGGCACCATTTGCTCATTTTCATTTCATAACTAATTTTTCATCAGCCCAGGAGAAGGGACCAGCAGAACAAATACTCTATAGCATGAAATGCGAAAGTGTGGAGTCGCCATGCCTGGAGGTATTTAAAAGGCATGCAGACGTGGTGGCCCTGGCAGTCCTGGGGGAACAGTTGCACTTGACGATCCTAAAGGTCCGTTCTAACCTAAACAATTCCATGACTCTATGGAAAGCATACAATAAATGTTTCTCAAGAGTCAGTATCACATCCAATGTATATTTTTCACTTGCTTATTTATGCACGCTCCGCTTTGAGACAGTATATCTAATTTAACATTCAGCTTCAGGAGGACATCCAGAAAATAGAGTGTATTTTCTGCTGCTCTGAGCAGTCCCTCAGGGAGCCTTAATGGCAGTGTTTGCGTAGTCTTTGGCACAGACCACATCTGGGAAACTTCAATGGCACAGAACCACTGTTTCGCTTGCTGCTGCTGTGAATGAGGAAAACAATTTAATAGGATTAAATTACATGTATTAGGTCTCAAAGGCTGGTGACTTATTTGCTGCAAACTATGTTTCCTGACAAAATTATGTTGCAAAATGCCCTAGTTATGACAGCTTACAGGCCAGAGTTGCCAACACAATGATGGTGAAGTGTACAGGATGTTTTCTGGCACAACCCTACACAGCATTCTGAAGGACTTCTCCAAGGCTGATTGCTCTTAGAGCAGCTGCACTTAGAAACTCTGACCAGTTCTCAGTAAAGCCTGTACGTGAGGTCTGAACACCCAGAACACCCAAGGTCTTAAGTAACATGGTCCCTCAGCAACGGTTATTTTCCCCATTCAAAAGCCCTTAGAGACTGGAAAAGTAAATCAGAATTACAGTTAATATGCACAGGACTTCAATCGACCTCTCCCAGTTTCTCATCATTTCATACTGGGAGTCACCTTTTGGTTTGGGGTTGCAAACCTGCTCTCAGGATAATTTGGTTCCACTTAGATACTAGTTCAGACTTCTATATTCATGAAGCTTTGGCCAAGCCCTAGAAAGACTCTAGTTGGAGATATTTGATGTTATCAGTCACACAGCCACCAGACCAGATTCAGACCCAGCTGAGGACTGTATCTGAGCACTATCTGTCCCTCCCCACCTCCAGCTGTGGAGTACAATATAAGTACTTTGCATCCATTTAGAATTAAACTGGAAAATTAGAGGATTCCCACCATTTGCCTTCCACTTAACATTTTAGTTGCATTGAGCAGATCTATGATGCTTGCTAGACTAAGAACTCACTTTCTGCTCCCTGCACCTTAGCCTTAGAATGAGAGCTGCATTTTAACACCAAAGTATTCTCCAGTCTGAACAGAGTCACGGTTATTTACATGGGGCTTTTTTGCCACTCAGTTCAAACATCAACACTGTTACTGAAGCCTTACCACATAAAAATGAAACACGTTTCTCTATTGGCAAGTACACAGCACTGAGGCACGCAGATATAAGCAGGTTATATCGGTTTCAGTTTATATCCTCAGCTGAACTCTCTCTCTGTTGTGCTTACCCAGCAACCAAACCCACCCATGGCATTTCAGACACAGCATTCCCAGGCTTACTCTAGCAGAGGAGACATAGTCTGGTCCTTCCTGCTGGTACTTACTCTTCCTGTTATAGGAAGGATGTTTTGAGGTGATGATTTAAGGTGTTAAGTCTGATACGTTAGCATGCAGTATGATGAACACTGCATACCCATCATGGGGATACGTCCTTTGCAAGAACAAAGCTATTAGGGACCTGTTCTGGTCAGTGACTTCACTGAAAATACCAAGTCCAAGAAGAATATTCACCAGATCAAACATCCAGGTTTTGCTTTCACACCCACAGCAATGTTTTTCAATTGGCACCCAAGGCATGGACACCTGCTCTGATCATCCATCCCTGGCAGTGCTCAAGGTCAGGCTGGACAAGGCTTGGAGCAACCTGGTCTAGTGGAAGATGTTCCTGCCCGTGGCAGGGGGTTAGATCTGGATGAGCTTTAAGGTCACTTCCAACCCAAACCAGTCTGGAATCTGATGCTTTCCTGAAAGGTAGAAAGCATCACTAGAAAAATAAAGCCTGACTTGTGATTAATTTGCAGAGATGATTATTCTATATTGACTGACATCCTTTGATATTAACACAGCAGTGGACACACACACTAGCTTGTTTCCAGGAGCCCATCTCAGCAGTACAAAGATGCCCTGCACTCTCCTTTGCATCCATTCAACAGTGCACAAATACCAAGGCAGTCCTGAGGAAAGGGCTGGACTTGATCTTGAATCTTCTCCAACCTAGTTCATTCTCCAATTGCTAACTTAAACCATTTGGGCACTGGTCAAGAAGAGCAGTGAGGCCAGCTCAGAGGCTCTCACCCGGTTATGGTGTATCCTGTCTACCCGGCTACCTCCAAGCACAGCTTATTTTTAATAAAGAAAACTTCTTATACTGAAGACACAGACACACAAAATGTCTGCATTTTGTAGATGCATATCAAGTGTCTCCCTGAGAAACATATGCCATGATAAAATGTAATTGGTGCCTACTGTCAAGAAAGACAGAGAAAACCAGATGTTATTATCCACAGTATAAGCAAATACAGGTTTTCCAGACTGTTGCCAAAAGAAATTTTTGAACAACCTCTATATCCATGAAAAACTTCATCAGATCCCATCATTTCCACTGGAGATGACAATTTAGGGCTAACTATATAAGGAAGCATCCAGCACTTGACTTACTACATAATTTAAAATGTTACAGCTAAGATTACCATTACGTTATTTTTAAAGGGAAGGACTTGCTCAAGCTGACTGATTTTGTTCAGAAAATTAGAATCACAGAATCCCAGACTGGTTTGGGTTGGAAGGGACCTGCAAGCTCATCCAGTTCCAACCCCTGCCACATGGCAGGGACACCTTCCACCAGACCAGGTTGCTCCAAGCCCCATCCAACCTGGCCTTGAACACTGCCAGGGATGGGG
>JAOEHY010007686.1:0-47542 GCA_025447955.1 Psilopsiagon aurifrons
CCATCCCTGGCAGTGCTCAAGGCCAGGTTGGACAGAGCTTTGAGCAATCTGGTCTGGTGGAGGGCGTCCCTGCCCATGGCAGTGTGCCTGGAGCTACATGATCTTTAAGGGCCCTTTCAACCCAAACCATTCTATGGTTTCATGATTTGGGACAGCATTGAAATTAAGAGTTGCTCTAGGAAATAAGATAAAAGCAATTATGAACCTACCCTTTTGCCTGCTGAATGTTTATAAGAATTTCATCACAGTCTTCCAGAAACATCTGCTTGTTTATTAAAAAAAAAACAAACAACAAAACAAAAAAAAACCCACAACAATAAATGTAGCAGGATTCTGCTTGCCATAAATTCCATCTGGTGTACATATTTTGATTATTGCCATTTCGCAGAGATATTTGTCAGCATGATAATTAAAGCTGATATGTAGGACAGTGGTTTTATTTTTATTGTATTAGAGACTACAGATTATCTCCTTAATTATTATAAAAACAAATGTTTTTTTCTCCTTGTTCTAGTAATTCTTAGTGTTGATGTAATAGATAAATTTCAAACATGTATGTTGTAAATGGAGTGACAACAGTGCTATTTAAAAATAATCTCTTCAATAATCAGATTAAAAATGTATCTTTGTTCTTTTACATTTGAGCAAATAACTACATTTTTAAAATATGGAGAGAGTTAGAAATAAGAACATCTCTGGATACATTATTTATAGTAAAACATCCTGCCTATTCTGAGTCCTTGCTTCCAAATTAAATTTCATTAGGAAAATTATTTGGTGAAGTTATTCAGCATTTATAATAGCAGGAAGCTGATCTGCAGGCACCAACATGCCTGAAATGACAGTATTCTTTTGCAGAAATGCTGGTCGTCCAAGGTTATTTCCTCTGCTCAATTACATTTGCTGCACATAGATATATACGATTTTCTACAAGCACTGAAGAGAATCAAGACCCAAGTACCATTTTTACTAGTCATGTAGGTGCCCAAATACTTGTACTTGTGTAAGTGCTTAAATCCATTAGCATTCGGAGACATCTTTTTGTCCTGCACGCCTATAAAATGAAAACTGAAGTGATTCAAAATTATGTTATATTAATGTACTGTTTATTCCTGAACCGCATGCTTTGCTGATCACAGACAAAAAATAGAAATAACAGTGAGAATATCCTTTCTGAATGAACTAGATATATTACATCTTTTATGCTAATGGTTCTGTAGAATGGCATAAGAAGAGAGAGGATTTTGCATCCTACGAAGTGTTAATTTGAATTTCTATCACACAGAAACACAGCAGAGAATACCATTTGACTTTGGATGCTTTCAACTCTGTTTAGTGTTACAGAAGTGTTAAGACACTTTTGCAGAATGCTGGTGGTCCAGGGTTATTTCCTCTGCTCGAGTGTTAAGACACTTCTGTAGAGTATTAGATAATTCTCAATGGTTTTATTGGGTCACATCCTTCCATACATCCCAGTATCCTGTCTCCAACAATGTCAAAAGCATATTCAGTTTGAGCAGTTACTTAGATGTAATTTGACCTTATCAAAATCAAGTACTACATCATAGTTCTCCTGACTTCAACAATTTGTGATTCAGGGACTTTCTCAGCTAGAAATGATTTCTAAGCCACAACTGGATCTCTAACTCTTGAATTAGAGCAGGGGCTATCAAACGTTTTTGCTTCACATAGCAACTCCCATCTGTATTCAATGCCTCTGTCTCCTCTTTGTCTAGCCTGAGAGTACTTAGCTGAAGGGTAGAAATAACCCATGAAATGTATCCTGGGGGAAAGCAACAGAACTCACTCTTTTGCTAAGCAGAGGTGGAAGCACTGGAGAACGATGGAAGAGGCATTAAAAAAAAAACCTGCTGCGAAGAGGGAGAAACAACAGGAGTGAAGCCAGCAGATGGCTAATGAGATAGTGCTGACTCTATAGAGGCCCCTGCAAACCCACCCCCTAGTCCATTCAGAACCATACTGTGTCCCTTCCAAAAGTGGCAGCCCTCTGCTTGTATTAAACTGAACACAATTTTGAGAGAATAACAGTAAATTTGTTGTTGCAGGGAATGCCAGGTACAGATGGAAAACCAGGCTTTCCTGGCACTGCTGGACATCCTGGAGATGTGGTGAGTAGAGCTATCACAATCTGTGATCGCTTAACACACAACAGCACTCAAATCTATGTCTTAAGGATCAGCAGGAGCCCTAACATCACTTACTATCAGGATGTGGAGAGAAGGGCTTGGGTTTGACCCACTTAACCTGGAGCAGTTACCTTGGACACCAAATACAGGAGCAGAGTGTTCCTTGTATTTGTCTCCGTCACCAGTCAGAAGTGATGCAGGCTTCTTCAGAGGCTAGTTCTGATTCTTCAATGCTCTTTTTGCTTTTAATTATGCAGACATCAGCTCTGCTTTTAATTAAAGGGGAGCCAACAGGCTCATAGGTGATTTTAATATCTTTCTCATGTTTGAGAGCTATGAGGATTACAGAGCTCTTTGGCTGTGAAGTCCCAAAGCTTGTTCCCTGCCACCTTCCTCTCACTGGTGCTAGATAAGTTGTCTGTGTCCCCAGTACAGAGCTGCATTGTGCAATGAGGGGCTGATTAAGCTTAGAAATAACCTGCCTGAAAATGACTGTTCAGCTCACCTGTGTTCCCCTTCCCGGTTCATTGGGCAATACTGTACAGAACTGAGGTGATTAATGTTGAAAAAGGAAGGAGCAGCCAGGCATGGCAGAGCAGTGCAGTGCAGTGAAGGAAAAGCTTGTTGAATTAATCCCCAATTAATGAAATGTTGTGTGCCATTTGCTTCTGGTGATCTGTGAACTCTTGTCAAATGTGCTGGTAAATACTTTTTTAAAATCAAATCCTCAGAGTATGTGAGTTGAAACCAGCTGGCCCCAGCTGGTTTGAGCAACCTGGGGACTGATCATTCTACACCTGCATTTTACTGATGTGCTTTTTTGAAGCTAAAGAAAGTACATGTTTACAATTTTTCCTTTTAAATCACTTAGTTCATTTTTCTAATCCAATGCAGGGTCCAAAAGGAGAGAAGGGTGACCCAGGACCTCAGGTGAGATTGTCTGGATTTCATTCCTTTTGAGAAACAAATGTTAAAAGTAATACTTAGTGAATGTTTTTTCCATCTGCAATGTTTTTTAAACAGGGTGAACCAGGACAGGATGGGAACAGTATCATGGGCCCACCCGGCCCACCAGGTCCACCAGGACCAATCATAGCTATACCTGAGGTGAGTGTGTTTGTCAAGCATTAAAGTCTCTGTAACTCATCTTACAGGCAAGAGGGCACAAATGGTTAGCAAATTGGCAAATTTGTTCAGGTCACAAGTCTAATCCTTTTAACAATATCTCAATATGTCTCTATACCAAGTGGATTTGGTTTGAAAAGACAAAATAGGAAGGCAAGTTGGTGACGAGCTTACAGACAAGAATTACGGGGTCATGGTGAGAGCTTCTATCCAGGTGATTCTGCAGGAGCTGGGAACATCAAATGAAAAATAAACAGAGAAATACAAGCTGAGGAAGCTTAACAAAGCAAGGTACCTGAGACATAGAATTACGTGTTTTCTGACAGGTGTCCACTATAAAAACCAGAGCATTGACTCTGTTGTGGAAGCAACAACCAAAAGTACCAAAGCATAAAATTCTAGAAGCTCATAAAAACTGTCCAATATCATTTTGCTGTATGTCTATTTTCATTCAGTATTGTTCTGTGTACATCATTTACAGAACCAACATTAGTTGGCAGTACTATTAGCTGGTCTAGTAGACTAGAGATTAAAAGGAATCCTATTTCAAACTCACAACAAAAATCCTTGTAATTGGCATGATATGACATTATAATCTGGAGAAGCTGTGAGTTGCTGCAGGAAATTCTTCACCTCTGAGAGCTGAAGGTGTCTTAAACAGCCAGACTCACCCACAGGAATGCATATAATGACAGTAAGAAGTGGTTTGTGATTGCAAGCAGCAAAAATGCCCACCTGAGAAATCTGTTAGGGGAAGCTTAAATGTGGGATACACAAAAGATTTTTAGTTGAACGAAACAACTAGGCGTTCACTTAGGCTTCTGCTACTGATGGCAAATATAGCATAAGTTGGCATCCCATAGCCCACATAACCAGAAGTGTTTTTTTTTATTGGGCATCCACACAGAATCTTTGGATGTAAAATCCTAAGATACCAAGATACTAAGATCTTGGATGAGCAGCATTATAGATTCACAGAAATGTTGGTTGGAAGGGGCTTCTGAAGATCGTCTAGCTCAAAGTCCTGCTCAAGTGGCACTGTCACCAGCTCTACAATTTATCATTGGATAAATTTCTCCAACAAAAGCTCCAGTTTCTCTTGCAGCTTCTGGGAAATTCCTTAATAGCTGTGACAGAAATGCTGATGTAAAATTCATGTTCTTTCTCAGAGTCTACCAAAGTGTCAGAGGTCTTATCAGTGACTAAACAGCTCTGTTTGCAGTAATAATGAACCTGAATGTGTTGCTCCTTAGCTCATTAATACTTGAAGAAACACTGTGAGAGCCTCAGAGGGAGGACAGTGTGCATAAGAAATGTAAAAAGATTATTGAAGCTGACATAGCAAACTAATGATGCTAGTTTGCAGGAAGCTGCATGGCTCACTACATTTTGTGATAGAGTCCACGTCTAATGCTATGTCTGAAAAAGTCTAACATGCATTCTATGGATTCCTCAGGACTTGTGGATGAACTGCTTTTACCATGTGTTACAGAGATGCGTAGAGCCTTGTAGAAGCTGTATTGCATTAGGTACATTACAAACCCATTTAAAACCCCATTTCCTTCTCTAAATGCCTTGGAGTTCAGTAAGTAAGCTCTCTCACAAAGTAGCATGCATAATATACATGGCTTTATGTACATTTGTATCAAACAGGTATTCAGGAGGGGTACAGCAATAACCATCTACCCTCATATGCTTCAAATCCTCTACTGTTAATCAGATGATTTCTCTGAGGACTTATTATACTGTATTTTGATGCAGCTAGGGGGTGTGTGTAAGTATATGTCACTACGTATGACACTGAGTTCTATCTACCACCCAAATGCTTGTATAACAGGACCTTGGTTTACCAGTTGCTGAGATAGAAGATTAATTTATTCAAATACTTTTTGCTGACTCAGTCTCTCACCTTGGAAAGGGCTACTGCAAGCAAACCTATCAGTTGCGATTGGAACAACAGAACTAAAACAAATACTGGTACCAGCTGTTGTAATGTGGATATTGGCTTGATGTGGGTAGAGCAGCAGAGATAATTAAGTGATCTAAGTGAACCATGGGGCAGTTAGAGAGATCACTCTCTAGGTCAGGGACTATTAGTTCACTCATTTAACCATTGTGTAACCAATGACAACAATACTTCTTGGGCTATGCAAGTCCAAAGGCTTGATCAGAATTGGAAGGAAATTTTATTAAGAAGGGCTGTGTGGTTACAGCTAAAAAGATTTTGTGCTGCTCAATCAAAACAAACAAATTAAAGCACTGGTGCAGTTTCAGTATATATTAACATCTGATGTGGCCAGCTGTGGCTTAGGGCCAGGCCTCACCAGTATTTGGTCAATAGCACATTGATTGAACTGCACTGGAAAGTAGACCTTGATTTCCTCCTCATTTAACTTGTCTCTAGGCGAATGGAGGGGATTTGTTTCCTTCAAGAGACATTTCTAACCCTGTGAATAGACCTGATAAGAAAAAACTGAGGTCTGTAGTAAAACCTAGCTATTTCGAGGCTAGATTACTGCGGTACCTTCCAACACCATGGCCCTCAAGGGCTTGCACTCTTTTGTTGCCTCCTGTTGTAGGTCAGAGGTCTGCTCTACAATATCATGTTTAATAAACAGTGTCTCTTAGTTTGCTGCTGTTTGAAATTAAAAAATACTGAAACCAGTATTTATAAAAAAACTGAAACCTCATCCTATATTGGCCATTTCACTCTTTTGGAGCATAATCTTGAATGCTCAGTGTGTTTTCATGCATGGATTCATGATAATCAAGAAAATCATGTTAACTGTGGATGCAATTTTATCATATCAATTTAGTTGAATACAGTAAGAAATGGAGAAATTTTACTGGATTTAAATTCAAAACTTTTAAAAAATTATCTATTGTTGCCTTTATCCATCCACAGTTTGGGTACCAGAACTGAATAAAAGGTCTAGAGAAAGGTTAATGCTGGAGGTATAAAGCAAATGTCAGAAAATTTTGTTTCCTATGTACCTTCTGTAATTCTAAAAAGGGCATATTCACACCATTTGGGTACAAAGCTGAAGGCTTGCTTAGAACCCAACCCAGAAAATCACACTAAAAAGTGTTGTTTCTTCCTCTTCTTCACAGTGAAGAATATATGAAAAACAATGTCATTACTTTGTAGTTACCACTTTCTGAACTGATTTTATGTGTTGAAAAGTTATGTTGCTGGATTGTTGCTATTAAACCAGCTTGAACATCCAAAAAGGAAGATAAACGACTCTTTGCCAGGTTGTGAAAAGTACGAACTTTTTATGTAATCAACATCCTTACATCCTCTATTTTCCTATTTTCATCAGCACTGTATACAGTTTTCTGACTTTCAATCACATATTCCATCTGTAGCAGGGCTCTAGTCATAAAATAAACAAAGTGCCTGATCCCAAGCTCAGCAAAGCTTTTGGGATTCTTTCCACTGACTTCAATAAAGTTTTGATTGAGCCCAAAAAGAATGAATACTGGGTAATTCCACAATGAAAAGACAGTATAAACTCAGGGCTCTTGGGTTTCTGCCACCAGTTGTAGATAAAGCAGAACAATTGAGCAGCAAGACTCTCTTATTACTGTCATGAAAGTAGCAGCCCATGTCTTATTCCCTTTCTGGGCCATTTAGAGCTGGAATACAGTGGGACCAACGGCATTGTGCTGCCCCTGGAGCAATGCAACAGAGAGATCATGCAGCCTGGGAGTTGGAGTGCTGCCTGCGGGACTTAAACTATCTTTTTATTTGACAGTTTTCCAGTGGTTACTTTTTTTGTAGAACATGAGGACAGTGAGCAGTAACAAACTCCAGTAAAAGTAACAGGCTTTAGCTGTAGGAATCGTAGTGCCAGCATGACCTCAAAGTATAGAAAGCTGACTACATACTGCTATGCTCAAATGACATAGGATAGGATAGGATAGGATAGGATAGGATAGGATAGGATAGGATAGGATAGGATAGGATAGGATAGGACAGAAGAGGATATGTGATGTGACCAAGCACATATGTTCTCTTATGCGTCCTCATTCACGTCCCAGATTAGAAAAATAGTATTCAGAGACTCATAAGATAGTTCAAAATGACCTCTGAAGGCCGTATGGCTAGACCTTGTATACGAAGCAGAGGTAGCTTCAATCTTACTTCCTGTAAGTGGTACTCATAACAAATGTTGCAAAAGATGATGATCTGATAGTATTGCCCTGTACATGGTTACAAGCAGAAGAGGCATTCAGATTTCACAATACCTCAGTGACAACATGCTTATTCATGTGCTAAGTGAATCCCTGGCACCTGAAGCCATACCCTGCCCTAGCCTTGTGAAATTCAGAAGATATTAACTGCATTTAGTGGGAATAGTGCTGCACACAGGGCCTTGTATTGAAATGGGTGTCATGGTTTGCCTGCTGAACTAGTGGACTAGTTCAAGCCTCTAAGGAGATTCAGTACATATTTCTGAATCCAAAATAAGCCTCAACTGTCACGCAATAAATGGGATTGTTGAAGTGAAAGAAATGAAAAAAATTACACAAACTGAGCGAGGATCTCTTCACCTATAACATATGGGTGGATGTAGCACTTATATATCAGCTGTCCTGAACTGTAATATATGACTATATGATATAGTATTGAGAACAGCTTTTTAAACCAGAAAGGTAGCTGTCTGAAACCAAAATGAAAGCCTAATGTTGTGGTTTAACCATAGCTGGCAACTAAGTACCACACAGCTGCTCACTCAGCCTCCCAACCTGGTGGGATGGGGAGGAAAATCAGAAAAAAAGGTAAAATCTATTGATTGAGATACGAGCAGTTTAATAATTGAAATAAAATAATATAAAAAAATAAATAATGATGATAATGAAAAGGGGAACAGCAAAAAAGAGAGAAATCAAACCCAGGAAAGGTGATGTACAACTCAATTGCTCATCAGTGAAATCAATTGAAACATCAGTGTTATCAGCATTGTTCTCAAACTAAAGCCAAAACACAGCACTGTGCCAGCTGCTAGGAAGAAAATTAACTCTATCCCAGCTGAAACCATGACAGTGTATACCCCTTATTCTATGTAATTTACTTCATGCCTGGATCCCACGCTTTCCAAAACATCATCAGTTTTCCTGTCTTTTGATACATACACGCAGATAGTCATTCCCTTATGTATGTATTCCCTTATGGATGTATCAGCAATCCCTATAAAATGTCCATTGTGTTCTTTTAGCCCATGACTTTGGTCTCCTTCTGTCATAAATTTTTCAGAGAGCAAAAGCTGCTGTGTGGTGTTGGATTGTTGTATGCTAACCCCGGTTCTGATTCCATCACAGCTCTCCTTGTCTGGTTCCATCAGAGTTCATTCTTCACTAATCTGGATGATTTTTACTGTAATTCCCTTCATATGTCAATCAAAAGGGAGTCAGGTTCAGGTCCCCAAGTCCAGAGAGGCAAGTCATGCACTGCGAGGTGCACAGTGCAGTGATGGACATTTAGCCACCACAGAAATGATAATATACAGTGTTATATAGCAATTACATCATACAATTTAACTTAAGGGCTATTCTCACCCAAAATCAAATCTCCTTGAGGTAACATCAGAATTCCCCATCTTTTCACATTACCCACCACGTCCACTTAGGTCCTTGAGCAAAAGAAATCCCACAAATGGGTTTGAGAGATGAGGCAGGAACAGCCCAGGCTCTTTTCCCTAGCATATTTTTATGTCCACTACAGGAACTTTATACCCTTCTCGTGTATGTAAAGGTTTTGATTGGGCAGAGCCAGCCTGATCGGCAGATGCTCTCAAGTTGACTAACCACATGGCTTTTGCTAAATGTATATCCAAGTGCTTCAAAGTACTACCACCTATTGCTCTCAGTGTAGTTTTTAATAGTCCATTGTACTGCTTGATTTTCCCAGTGCTTGATATGGGATGTCATATACCCACTTGATGCCATGCTTTTTGGCCCAGGTGTCTATGATGTTGTTTCAGAAATGAGTCACATTGTCTGACTCAATTCTTTCTGGGGTAACTGTCACCACAAGGCTTCCCTTTCAAGGCCCAGGATAGGGTATCAGGCAGTGTCATGGGGCACAGAATACATTTTCCCCATTGTAAGCACATGGTTTTTGCCGTGGTAGGTCAGTGGGAGTGTGATATAGCCAATCTGCCAGGCCTCCCCATACTCATGTTTCAGCCGTCATCCTCCATACCACGGAGGTTTTAGCTGCTTGGCTTCCTTAATTGCAACAGATGTTACACATTCATAAATAACCTGTGCAATAATGCCCGTGGTCAAGTCCACCCTTCAGCCACAAGCCCATCTATATGTCACATCTCTCCTTTGGTGGCCTAAGGTGTCAGGAGCACATGAGCATCTACCTGACATACCTTCACAACCAGGTTCTCCACCCAGACACTGATATCTAGCTGCAGTGCGGCAGCCAGGATGGGTTTACCTCTGCTCTGCCACTTGTTCTGCTTCCAGCACTGCAACCACCTCCAACAGGGAATTTACCACTATCCATTAGTCAGGATAAAGTACTGGCCTTTTTTCTCATCCAGCAATGTCTAAGGCCAGCTGAATAGCTTTCACCTCTGTGAAGTGACTGAGGAATCACAGCATGGCATTGCATGGTGTGATGCACATAAGTCCAGAATATATTTATAACTCCAACTATGCAACAGGATGAATGTGATCAGATCAGTTCCCCATCTTAGAACATAAGTGATGTATTGGAGTCCATATATAAAGATCCATATATAAAGTCTATATATTACTGAGGAGAAATCAATTCAAGCTGCAACATTTAATGTCATTTTTTTCTGACTGAGTTTTCAGTTAGTTAAAGTTTTGAAAGCATTCTGAGATCATTACTTAAGAAGTGTAAAATGAATTCTAGGTTTTGTTACTCCACATGTAACAATAATTAGAAGTGGAGAGCCTTTTCTGTGGCCTTATTTGTGGTTTTCTTCCCACATTTATTAAGGGATGCTTTAACTGTCTATACGTTTTTAAACATGCATGTGTGCCCTAGCTAATCAATTTGGTATTAGAAATAACCTGTTCCTTAACCACTTTTTTAGCTACTACTTAATGATACCGATGGAATTCTAAACTTTACTGGAATTAAAGGACTTCTTGGGCCTCCAGTGAGTATATGCTGCTTTATTAAATCTTCAGATTTGTTCTATCTTCTCTGCCTCCTTTTAAGTATCAGCTAGAGCTGAGTTTTATATGCTTTAGAATTGTGTTCCTTTGGAACACAATTTATGCTTTGTGGAATTATTTCAGGGCAGAACTGATTTCTGTGTGAATTAATTACATATACACATTTGCATCAAAGAATCTGAATCTGAACTATATGCTCAGAATGACAGAAATGTGGGACTGATATAAAATTAGGGACCAAGATCTACATAGCATTTGTTCCTTTTTTTTTAATTCTTGTTTTTCAAGTCATAAAATGTTGGGATATATTTTGTTCAGTTCTGCTTGAGACTGCCACTGGGAATACTTGGCTCCTGTGAATGAGTTTAGTCTCACAGCAATTACTGTGAGATGAAAAGCTGTGGATAAAAAGATAGAAATTTCACGAAAGTGTGTGAAATTTCAGGTTTTGTTTTGCAGTTAGGGGTATAGCCGCAAAATAGTTTTGTCAAATATTTGAAATTCTGAATGCTTCTTGGTAAGGATTTCAAGTTCCTAGGACTGGATCCAAAGAGAAATCTACTTTTTCCAGGCTGTGGAGTCCATTCAAACTTGCCTGAAAGTCTACAGTTTGAAAAACTTTAATCCCCCCAAATGAAGCATCTTACTTCACCAGTTTCATTTTGGACTGTTTTTTGTGTATTATATTTTATCTGTTTTCTTGTTTCTGAGCAGAGTTCTCTCACCACATTCAATCCCTCATGAAAAAAGGCCAGAACTTTTGTATGTGATAGCAGAATTTCACTTGACATAGCTGTAGTTTGAAAAAAAGATCATGTACCTTATTAATACAACTGTCCTAAACCAAATATTTACTGAAACTATCAGTGAACTGGAAAGAAGGGCACCAGCTCCAATAGCAGCTTTTAACCTTTATCAGTTAGCCTAGTATGCCTTTTTTATACTTGTCACATGGTAGGACTAAATCATATTATTGTGGCTACACCTATCTGTGCTTATGGTAAAACAGCTGCTTCAAAGGAAGAGCATTTTGATGTGTTTCCTAAAGACTTGAGTCTTGTAATCCCTAAACACAATAGAGTACCAGTCAGAATGGGCCCTCTTGTGTGAGCTCTGTAACTGCAGGTAATAGCAATTCAAACCTTAGAGGATAGGTTCTCAAAATAACATAGACAAGTGGGCTCATGAGCAAGAAATGTATTGATTTGTAATGGTTGCTACAGTCCCAAGAGAAAGAACCAGGTTCTGTAGCTCAAACTGCTGTTGCAATTGGAAAGATCTTTGAACCTTAACCTCTGAGCTCACCCTAGTCAGGAAAGAAGCGTAGTCTTACATTTGCTTGGGTAATACACATCCAGGTGATACGAACTAAAACTAAAGGGTCTTTTTGCAGATACCGCAGTGGGCCAGTCTTAAATATGCCCAGTATAAATCCAAAACCATGTTTCTATTCATAGCCTATTGCACACTCTTTTTTTTATGTCTACAGACAACCAGGAGCAAATTGACAAAGGTGGGAGGGCTACTGTCATCTCTGTGTTAGAATCTGGAAAAGATTCAGAGGAGGCTGAATTATGGTTGCATGCCTTTCATATGTGGAAAATGTCACTTGTCTTCAGCCTTTCCTAGGTCTCTGCCTGTTCAATTTTGGGAAGTAAATGATAATGTCCCAGAAAAGTTAGAAGCATAGCTCCTTGCTCACAACGTTAACACTGGCTGAATGAAGTTCTTATGCCAGTTTCAGATCTGTCAATATTCACAAATTGCACAGCACATGGAGAATGCATACTCTGTTTTGTGAGTCTAATACGCGTTTGTAAGGAGTTTTGCATTTTGCAGGGGCCAGATGGCAAGCCAGGTCTACCAGGATTTCCTGTAAGTATTATGTTCCTTGGATTTGAGAAAGTGTTTTTCAATATCATTTAATATTTTAAAAGAAATATATTGTACAGAAATTACACAAATTCTAACATTTTCATCTTGGAGACTGTAGGCGTTCATGGAATCAAAAGCTTTGGTAGAAATTAATTCTGCTGTAAATGAACTATACTATGATATGCACATCATGTATTCTGCTTATCTCCAGATCAGTTCTGTAGTAAGTGTAATTGACTATAAGGAGAAATTGCTACCCAAGAAAAAGACCATTGCCACTTAGGAGGGGTAAATGGAACAAATGGACTTCTAAAAGTTATCTTCATATGTATATGCAGTTATATTTTTCTTTAGGCTCTTTTTGTCCCTACTACAGAGTACAGTAAGACCCTATAAGGTGAAACCTTTTTATTTTATCCTTTAGGAAACATTTGTTATTTTTTTTATAATAATATACCAATGACAACATGTAAGTATTGAGCAGCCATAGTATCAAACAGTGCTACCTACTTTCTCAGACTGAAATATCATATAAACATTACCAGGCTTGTGACTTCAGATAGTATTGTTTATACTATTATATTTATATTATATATAATGTGAAAGAATTATTTTACCTTGTTATGATTATTTCACAGTTCAGTTGCATCCATATGGTCTCAGAATCCTTTGTTGCCTGAGAATAACTAAGGAGAAAACTTGGAAAGCTTACAATTGATGTTGATAAAATGATGGCAAATTTCCCAAAATTCTAAAGAAGGTTGTTTACTAGGTCCTGGGTATTATGTACTGCACAGGAAGCCAAAGAAAGGCGGGGGGGGGGAACTCCTTCTTAAAAATACTTTTCATTAGAAAAGGAGCTGATAACAATTAGAAAGTGATGTCATGAATTCTTTCTCTCTCATTTACAGAATTCCTACAGACCTGAAAATACCATTCTTGTTCTTAATTCAGGTCTTTTCTCTATCTCTTCGCCAATGCAGAAATTGTGTGGTCTTGAGTTTAATTATTGTTGGGTAAAAAAATGCTTCTGAGTGCATTGCAATGGAAGATTGTAAAACAAAACTGTGATATGAGCGGATTGTTTTCACCACTGAAATTACGTATTTTTCAAATGTATTATCTCTATTTCAGATAACATTTTTCAATATAAAAATATAGCTTCATAAATTCTGTCAAAAACCGTTCTGGATGAATAATTGTGGAGGGAGAGAGAATAAAGTAGGGAGGAAATGGAGAATTTCAGCCTTATCAGAATTTCCACTCTTATCAATGTTTACCTATTTCTCTTTACACTGTAATAAACATCAGGGGGAGGTTGGTTGCTCTTTTTCACAGATTCTTCCCAAATGATATTTGCTTAGGGAATACTTTGATTCAGACAGCAATTTGGTCTTATGAGAGTTCTTAGATTGCAACCAGAGTGGCTAAAATTCAGGTTTTCCAGTTATTTGAAATTACATTTAGTCTAATAGCCTAGTTCCATATACTTAGCAGATCTCACTATGGATTTATGTATTTGTTTTTGTTTAGGGCCCTCGGGGACCAAAGGGTGATACTGGTTTGCCTGGATCACAAGGACCCAAAGGACAACAAGTAAGAGGAAACACATAAGGAAAAGTACATGTTGCAAAATGTGTTAGATGAGAAATATTTAGTGACATTAAAAGTTTAATGATTCTAATTTTACTAAGGATTAGGAAGATAATACGTTCACATGAAGAATTTACTAAATGGAAGTTGAAAGAGTTCAAAAAAAACCTTGATATAATACCACTGAGAGCTAAGATTCCTGCCTCAGTGTTGAGATACTGCAGGACAGTGTGCACTTATCAGAATAAGTTTACATAAACATTAAACATGAGGTGAGCTCTTCTTGCAAGTTGATTGTCTGTGCTGACAGCCTGGGATCCTAAAAGAAAGGCCAAATAAAAAAACTTTAAAAAAAGATTAATCTTTCTTCTCCTCCTTTGGCACAGAGGGCTTTGCCTACAGAATGAAGACAGCAGTTTTCCATTCCCAAAGAAAGAAAAGACTTGGGGAGATCTCCCTTGAAGTTCCTTTCTCTGATTTCTGCACAACAGTGTTTATTTGATAGCTTTGGTGAGATAGACAAAGGACTGACTCTGCTGTTTACAAAACATTGCTGCTGTTCTGTTTTGCTTCCCCTTCTCATCCACCTGCAGGAAGCAGGGGAGAGGAACATCTAAGTTATTACAATCTTGGGGATAACAAAAACCAAAACCAAAACCAAAACCACTTCCTTGTTAATCTTTTAAAGTATCTGACCTCACTTTCTCACAAGTAATAGGAAGGCTTGGAACTGATTAATTGCAGTTTGAAATGGGACTGTGGATGAACAGCATCTTCATTGCTCGGATGAAAACACCTCAACAAATACAAGCCGCCTTTTGTCATAAGGACTCTTATACTTGTATGGAATGCATAAAATGATCAAGCTCAACCTTAAAACCAGCTGGGTGTTTTTCAGTTTGGGTTATGGGGTTTTTTTATCTGTTGGGGTTTTTTAGTGGCTTCTGCTGTCCACACTGGAAGGAGCACAGAACTTTGAAACCATTATGTTTTGTACCCACTGATGACATAGTGCTGTTTCTGAGGCTGTTTCTGAGGCACTAACACTATGCTGTGCTCAAGAATTATGAACTGGGAACCACAATGAAGCTGCACAGACACCAAGGAGCATTTTGCTTTAAAGATCATGAGAAGCTTCTGTTGCAACCTCAGATCCATAAAATCTCACAGAAGATAGAGACAGTGAAGCTAAGCCTGAGGAAGACTTTAAAGCATCTGAAGTATTCTTAGGGAAACTCCAGACTCCAAATATATAAGAACTTGCAAGAGGAACTGCGTTACAGCATTTCCCACCCAGGGGAAGTGCTGTATCCTGGACTGTTATTTTAATCAGAAATGCAATTGTTAGTTTCAAGCCATGTTTGTTCCATAAAAGATCTCTTCAGAGATCTTCATTATTCAATGGAATTACCTGTTGAAGAAGTGGAATGCAGAAGTTTGTAATTTGAATGCAGGGGATTAGCCTTCATTAAAGGCAATGAAAATGCATCATGCCAGGCATATAGAGAGAACGATTCATGCTTTCTTGATAGTAAAATCAGGACAATTAGTGTTCTATCAAGATTTTACATTTCCAGCAGTATTTCCCAAGCCTTATCTAAGCTGATGGCACACAAGAAGACATCAATAGATGTCTGCCCTTGGCAGAGATCTATTGTGAACGCAGCTTTTTCACATAGTTACTTTCTTGAGAGCATTTAAAAGTCTTTCTTAAAAAATAAGTACTTATTCATTCCAGGATGATTTGCAGGAGCAGGATGTTTTAGTGTACTCTATTACAGTTTAACAGTGTAATACAGTAATAGCTTAGTAGTTTAATCATTTTAAGAAAGATCAACCCTTTCTTCCCCAGAATCAAGCTTTACTCTACCCATATTGATATCACTTTATGTTTAATATCACAGTATAACTCATTTGTCATGCTTCAAACAGCAGTAATGCTGCTTTGACTTCTGATTCAATTGAGAACTGTTTTGTAAACACTGTAAAATTACTTTTATAAATACAGGGTGAAAAGGGAGAACCAGGATCTATCATTGCTGCTGATGGATCTTTAACTGAATTATTAGGAAGAAAAGGGGAGAAGGTGAGCTAATACTGTGTTGTGTTCTGCCTGAATGTTTGGTGGCCCTGTTACCAGCCACCTCTGCCTGGATACTGCAGGAGTTCTCCTTGTCATTGCTCTCTGTGTGTCTGTCCTCAACAGGGTGAAGCTGGAGTGGTGGGACCAGTAGGACCAATGGTAAGTCATTTCCAAAGATGAGTGGATTCTTTTTTTATTTTGCTTTGGTTTTACAGATTATAGTAAATGTAAAGGTAATTTGCTTTAGGTGTATATTCCTTCTGAGTAGGGATGACAAGGAGTGTTCTTGCTTGTCGTTGTTACATATGTGATGCTGTAAACTACTGCCGATTCAGAATTTAATTCCGGTAGCACAAATATATCTGTTATTACCTGAATAGTGAAATATCATCAGAGCTAGAAACTTAAATAACTTATGACTCTGAATGAACTGAGTTTGTTTAGTGCTGAAGACAAAAGGCTAAGAGGAGCTCTATTTGCTCCCTTTCACTGCCTGAAAGAGAATTAGGAAATTCACAGGAAAAAGAAGAGCGCCAACAATCACAAGTTCCAGCAAGAGAAATTCCAATTAGGTATGAAAAAAAAAAAATACAGTAAAAGTAGTTAAAGACAGAAATAGGTGCTGAGGGATGGTGGATTGTGGAAGAAGGTGCTTGGCAGCATGATATAACTTGGAAATTTGTCTTGCTTTAACAAAGAGGTGTTACTAGATGATCTCTAATGATCCCTTCCAATCTAAATTATTCTTTATTTCTATTATTTGTGATAAACCAACTGACTGCATCAGGCTCTGTTTCTGTTGGTGCCAGTAATTTGCACCTGCCTTGGATTCTGGGGAAGCTGCAAATCAGGTAGTAGAGTCAGAACATTAACAGAAATCAGAATTTTGAGGCCTTCTTTCAGGTACTTGGCCTGATATTTTTGACAGGTCCCAGAATGTTGTAGAAAAGTACAAGAAATTGGTTATAAGGTAAGAACAGAACTGTTGCCCAGGCTCAGAAGTATTAGGGCAGGAATCATTTTCTTCTAATCAAATACTCCAAAGAGCAAGGATATTGAGTGTTTCTTTGCTTCTGCTTTTGATGTAGCCTGGTCTCTGTTGTGTCTAAATGAATGTTAGTAGGTGTTGTCACTTTTGTGCACCAAGGTGTGTAGGAGATTCTGCCATCAGTTTCTGCAGTCTTTGAAACAGGCTAACTGGGTGCGCTGAGTGATTGCTTTCTTAATTACTGTGTATCAGGATACCTTGAGGGGCTATCCTAACTTACTGGAAGGAGAGTTCCTTTTCTTCTTGAATGACTGCAAGATGAGTCTATCCTATCACCTTGACATAGAATCATACAGTAATTTTGAATGGAAGTGAACTTCAGAGATCATCTAGTCTACACTACTGTCCAAAGCAGGTCTATTTGGCTCAGGGGCTTGCCCCGTTGAGTCTTCATCATCTCTCAGGAGACGCATTCTACAGCCTCTCTGAACAGCACATTCCAGTATTTGACAACCTTCGGGGTTAAAAAAAGGAATAATATTTTCCTTATATTTGTTTTGAATTTCTTATGTTGTAGCCTGTGTTCCTTGCCTATCATCCTATTGCTGTGTACCCGTCAGGACATGCCCTTTCCTATCAGCTCCAAACTGTGTGCTGACATCTCCTTTTGTACTGCTGCAAAATGCTTCCTACAGTTCAGCATGCAGACAAGGCCATTCAGAGGAAGTTCTTGCCAGCATTTGTGTGAATGATTACTCTGTAGGACAATTTGGCACAGAGGACCTGTCTCGACTTTGCTCAGCCAGCTCCTCTTAGTGCAGAACTTCAGTCTGATCATCACTGCTAATGTGAATGATTCATCTTGGAGTCTCATAGAAAATATCCCTTTGTAGTGAGTTGGAGTCCTGTGCAACAAATATATAGAGACTTCAGCATGCTGGGTCAGAGCTTTTATGGCATAACTTATCAAAGTTTTCACTATGATGGTCCTATTGCGTTTTGCACGAAGTAAAACATTGGCCCAAGAACAGCTGTTTGGTAGATGGGGACTCTGATCGTTGGAGCACAAGGAGCTGCAGATAAGTAGTGGTTTGGCAGATGAGAGCTAGGGATAGTCAGGAGGTTAGTACTGTTACTAGGTAAAGCAGAAGAGACAGACTGAACCCAGCCTCCTGCTGCAGAGGAAATGAGGATCTTTTACCTATTCAATTATGCTGTTCACTGTCAGTGAAACAGACCATTGCACATTACTGAAAAGGAGCCCTTAGTAAGAACCACAGTGTCAACCTGCTCAAATCAACTCTCTGCTGTTGTAAATTAAATCTTCTTTTCTGGTAAGCAGTCTTCTGTGGCTTCCTCTTTCACTTCTAGCTGTGTCTGCTGACTTCTGTCAGGGTGGGCTGGCACTTTGACAGAGGAAATTGTAAAGGTGGCTCCAGCATGCTCAACTCTCACATTGTTGATGTTGATTTAGAGTCACAGTTACAGCATGAGATCCAGGCACTTCTCTTGATTAGAAACAGACTTTTCTAATAGTTTAAATAATCTTCATTGCTCAGTAAAGCTCAGATTTGAGTATTCTTTAAAGGCTCAAATACCTGAAAGTGAAATAGAAAAATACCACACAGCATTTTGCTTTCTCTTTTTCAGACCTCATTGTTGGATATGGTATCACAGAAGGATAGGCTAATCATTTTGAAATTCTGGGGGCATGATATTGAAATTCACCTCTGCCAGAGTCCATGAAAAATCTATTACCTGCTTTAGACACAGCCATTAGCTTTGATCGTACAGGCAGAAATTACCTTCAAACAGGACACAAAAGTGAAGTTTAATAAAGGTCCTACCAACTTCGAACACTTTCAGCTGCCACTAGTTAGCTTTTAGTTCTGAATGCAGTGGTGATGTTCTAAATCAACATGTTCACATGTTAACCATTTCAAATTTCATTTCCAATCGAGTCTTAAATTTTGGCATGATAAAATCACAAGTTAATCCATTAGTTTCAGCTTGATGCTAAGATAAATCACATCATCATAATTAGATAAATTTTCTATTAATGTACATATGTCACTTTCCAGGAAAATGATATTATATAAAGGCAAGGACAAATACGTAAATAAATTCGTACACCCAGGCTGGCAAGAGGCATGTAGAAGCATGGCACCATATGAATTCTCAGGCTGATCCACAAACATTTCCTCCTAGGTCCTGATTCAAAAACAATTGGAAAAACAAAGCAAATAAAAAGGAGATGCCCAAAGCATACACAACTAACTGCCTTTTTTCTACTGATTGAAACATCTTATTTTCCTTTTATACATGGTGACTCAGTTTTGAAGTGCACACCCTACAAATGAATGAGAATTCTCAGACTTCATTTCTGCCAGCAGTCTTTTCCAAGCCAGCGTTGACTGCTACATGCAGGCCTCAGCTTCTGAGATAATTCAGCAGAGCAAGGAGAGAGGACATTCTGTGCTTTCTCTGCAGACGATCACAGGCTGATTTTTAATGCCAATATAAAACTATGCCTCTTATTGTAAATAATCAAAATATATGTCAAATATATTTTCTTAATAACCACATTTTCTTTTTTTGTCCAGGGACCAATAGGACCTACTGGACCTAAAGGAGAGCTTGGCTTCCCAGGACGCCCAGTATGTATTACGCTCTCAAGTGGAATAAAGATAGAGGAGCTTGCTTCTGACACTTACTACACTATTTCTACTTATTTTAGGGCCGCCCAGGACTGAATGGACTGAGAGGTGTGAAAGGTGATCGAGGTGACTCATTTAATGTAAGTTCTTAAATATGCAATTGATTGAAAAAAAAATCCCTTTAAAATCTGAAGTCAAGTCTGGTTTATACGAGTTCCTTTAAAATGATGAAAGGACTCAAAATGTGAAATGATCTAGAAATAATTATATGCTTCTGCTACTTTTCCTCTCTGATAACAATTATTTAAAAGTCAGTTTCTGGGTCCATCTGGACAGTTCTTGAAGATATACATAGCTGTATCATCTCCCAGGTATAACAGTCATACATGTGGTGCACTGTTAACACAGCTAAATAATAGGGAAATATCTGGAATTGCTGATTCTTTCTATATATCAAAGACTTCCTGATCCAGACCATCAGTATGACTCCTCATCATGTGAACATACTCCCATAGGTTTTTAGCTATCTAGCACAGGTACAAACAGCACTTGAGCACATTATAGTGAAGTGGAATCCACTCTACTAACAATGAAGTACTTGCTAAGACCTAGTACCTGTTTTAGTTGTCATGCACATGTATCCAGAATAATGACCACTGCTTACACGATAGCATAACTGTGCCCACATACAACCTGTAATTATGGAATAATAAGTGATGAACCAAGCTCCTGGTGCTGCAAGTCTGTTTTTCGTAAAAGACTTCATACAACTGGTCTCAGGGCAAACATGAGACTGGACTACACAGCAATAAACACTGCTGAGCATAAGCAACAATTTTCGCAATAGCAGAGTAATTTGTGTGGTTGCTCTGATGTCATGGGGCAATCTGTGTTAGAAGAACTGGTACTCGTACCACAAGAGCAGCTAAGACTATTTCATCTGCATCAGTGACATGCCACAAAATAAGACAAACATATTTTACTGTGGTAGCATGGAAATCATAAGGCATGGATCAGCTAGGCATCAGAAGAGGTGACCTAGTCAATATAACTGTATCAGTAGAGCACTTTCTGTAAATGAATTCTGTTGTATGACTCTTGTTCTATTTTGTTTAAAATAAAAAAATATATGTATGGCACACAAACTGCAAAACACAACTATATTGTCTATTTGGACAATAAAGAGAGATTGTCATATTGCTTTATCCAAATAACAGGAAGACTAAATATGGGTAAGTATCTTCACAGAAGAAAATACCAGGTACTGGAGGTTGCTTACACCTCTAGAGAAAGGTGTAAATAGAAAATCAGTTGCTGAAACCAGACAAATTAGACAAATTTGAATTGAAAGAAAATGACAGAAAGGATGAACATCCACCAGCAGAAAATACCAAAGTAGGTTTTCCATTCTTCCCTATCTTCCAACAGTGTCAAGTTTCGTTTTCTGGATTGTCTGCCTTAACCAAGCAAAAACTATTAAAGCAAGTATAACTAGATGAAGTACTTCAGGTTGGGATTTTAAAACAAACAAGCAAACAAAACAGGCTACATGTTCTATTAGTATTTCCTGGAGTACTCAGGGAAGATAAAATCTTTATTGCTGAGATGACGTGTCACCTCACAGAAGCTTTCACTGATGGACTGAAAGATGGACATGGTGTGGTGTCAGGTTTTTAAATTATGTAGTAAAGAATAGGTATATATTTTTTTTCAATGGCAGACATGCCTCTGGTTTCTTGAAGGTGCTAATTAGCATGCAGTTATCTGACTGGCATTTGAAAAGATATGAATCTCAGCAGTCTTGGGAATCCCAGGTCAGTCTTGGATACCTACTTTTCCTTGGATAAGAAATCCACTGCCTGTAATTCAGTTTCTATTTTTAGTACTTTGGGGGATTTCTATCTGGGATTTGGTTTATTTTGTTTTGTTTTTTGTCCCCTGGAAACAACAATCTTAGACCATTTTGATCTCCACAGAGTGCTTTAGGTTAAATATTACAATTCACCTGACAGGTTGGTCTTTGTAACTAAATGCTCAATCTCCCCTCGGGTCATTTAATACAAAACCTCTTGTTTAAACAGTGTCCTGGGAGCCCCTTGGCCTTCTTTCTGGAGACTAAGTTGTACTGCATATGAAAAGATCTGTCTAATATCTTCCTTCTTTCACTTCCTCTTACCAGGGCCTTCCTGGCTTGCCTGGACCCCCAGGACCTCCTGGACCACCAGGACGTATAGTTTATATCAAAGGAGTAAGTACAATGGGAGATCAGTAGCTGTTCTGTATTTGTACCAGAAATGTGCTACTCTAGAAACAGTTTGCAAAAGGAAACATCAAAACTTGTTTCAGGCAACACTGTTTACAGTGGGAGACCTCGCTTGTGTGCATAGGAAAAAAAATCTCTTGACAGGAGCCACTGTCATGTAAGAGTTTTGCCACGCACACAGAGCGTAGGACTTGCTAAAAGGCCTATGAGAGCTTTCAGGCAGCAAGCCGGGCTCTCTGCTCAGAAGATGCCAATTTTTGTTTCCACTCTTTGTCCTGAAATGTCAATAAGTTCTATGTGGTGTGTTATTTATGGTATTATACCTACATGGATTAAAATAATTTTCCTTCCTGTTTTCAATAGACAGTTTTCCCAGTCTCACCCAGACCTCACTGCAAAATGCCAGTAAGTCACACACAGGATCTGCTCTTAGCAAAATGCATGGCCGTGACAGTATATAACCAAATTAACTATGTGCATAACCACAGTAGCTTTGCAGCTTTTCATCCCCTGCCTTCTTCTTTGCACCAGAGATGTTTTACTTAGTCTTCAAGATAACAGACTTTCAAGCATTTAGATACCCAAAGTTAGCCATATGTAAAATACATAATAGAACTAAAAGCACTAGAACCTTTTGCTTAAAGCACTTTGATCACTTGTTCTAACACTTTTTAAACCCTACATTTCCATAGTTTAAGAGCTGCTTTGGGGAGCAATGTTTATAGATACATGTACATGCATTCTTCAGATTTATATATAAATACTGTCTCCAAGTTGTAATGTCTTTAGCTGCTTTGCATTTTGCTGTACAAAATAAGTCTTGTTATGTGTTTCATTGTGGCATGAAAGATGCATCAGAAAAGAAAGATCAGGTTCTTTATTTGATCCTCAAATGCAATCTATTCACATATAAACATTTATTACCTCAAGAATGGCAGCATGTAAAGCTCTGCCCCTGCTTTCCAAAGGGAATCACAAAGCCCCCGTTAGCTTCAAAGGACCTGCAATTACATGCGTAGTATAAAAAGAAAGGAGATGGGGTTTATATTTTCAGAACACCCTGATGCAACTTTTGTTTAGTGAATTATGGATATTACATCCCACAATGAACAACAAAAGAAGTCTAGTCATGGAAGTACTTTCCCTAGGGCAATATTGTACTGTTAAGCTGTGGGTTAAGACGTTGGAAAGGATTCTGTCAGAGTCCTCCCTGAATAGTGCAGTGTGCAGTATGGCTCTTACACTTTTCCATTACACAGTATAGCCCAAAATAGTACTGTGCCCCCTCATTCAGTTTCCATTCCAGTTCTACTTCACTTATTTTAGAGAAACAGCTCTGGAGTTACACCATACTAGATGAATCGATACTCCTCATTACCCTACACATAGTGCTGAAGAAAGATGCAACTCAGCTTATGGACCTTTCTGCTAATTAATGATAAATAATCATTATTGTATGGTAAATTGACATTGCAGTTTTGTCCTATCACCTCCAGGCACCATCTGTTTACCTCTTTGAACTCCCTTTTCCCACCATATAATATTTTTGCAGCTTAATCACATACTGTTTGCATCACCTCTGAAACCTGTCTGGATGAGGCCAGGCCCTAAGCAACTTGATCTAGTTGATCCTGCTTTGGGCTAGCCAATCTCCAGAAATGCCTTCCAGCCTCATCTCTCTTACAGTTCCCTGTGGAACGATTCAAACAATATAAGCCTATTTTAGCTGAATTTCAGATGATAATATTCACTTTTCAAGAAGGTTCTGATTGGTGAATAGCAGCAACTTTTATGTGCACAGGCAATAAAAACCTGCACTTATAAACGCCTCTTAATGCATTTGAGTATGCTAGATAGATTTGTCCTACATTTGTGAGTAATATCCTAAACCTAACCAAGTTTATCTATAATAATCTGCTCTTCATGCCTACATAAATGAATATTGATAAAGGACTACAGACTGAACCCACAAGGTTTCCTCATGTGAACTAAATTTCTGAACTTAATGGAGCTATCCCTGTGAGTAAGACTTCTAAGAGCTAATACCACAGGTTAGCCAGATGCATCACCTTTGATTTTTTTTTCATACACTTGACTAGATTCATATAGATAGTTCTAGCTAGTACTAAGGTCTGTCCATTTCCAAGTATTGTGCTGCATTTCAATTCCTGCACTCTCCTTATGTTGAAGATAGGCAGTAGAGGTAAGTAGCATGCCCACTGTTACAGGTGACTGGTGCCAGAAAGATAGACTAGAATAGCTTCTGCTTCCCAGTTCTGGTCTCAATGCCTCTGGAGCACAGGTTAACATCAGACAGTAGGCACAGCCATAGTCTGATGAGAAATTTATGAACACAGTCTGCTAATTTACAATAAAAAGTCAAATCCACTTTCAAATGCAGTGATGTAAATTCAGAATTGTTCTTGGAGAATGAGTTTTCTGGTGCTTCACTGGCATGACTGAGAACAAGATTTGTTGATACCTCAAAACAAGTGTTGTTGCCATTTTAAAGCATTTAAAGCATGTTGCATGTTAAAGAGAGCACAGTCCTGAAAAAAGCTTGATCAGCTAATATGTGGACAAATATACATATATACACACACAGAGATTATTTCAAACTTGATATAATCCAGAGTGTTGTTATAGTATTTATTAGCTTGCAAAATTTCTAGGCTTTTCAGTTACACCAAGTAATGCACTTCCATTGGTTAATGTGTAAAGATAATTTCTAATAGATTTCTTTGTCTGTAGGTGAGCACTCCTTACCCTGGAAATCAAGAAGCTCTTAATGTCCATGGTGAGTAATTATTTTCTTGTACCTTGGTGTAAATAAGGTTTTTTTTGTTTTTTTTCTAAGTTAAGCACTTTTTTGTGGCTATTGCGTAACTGGGGCTCCTGGAAGGGGAGGGGGAAAGAAGTGGTCTTGTTTGTTTTTCTGGTGAAACTGTAAGATCACATGTTGGTCCAGTCTCAATATGCTCCTAAATTCAAAGACTCACTATTACTTGTGCCCACCTCCACACAGGGACTGAAAAAGATTTTTCTGTCTATATATATATATATTTTTAGCAAAGAATCTATGATTTAGCAGAATAAATGCCCATAGAGAGCCCTAAGTTCTTGGTTCAAGGCACTTTCCTTAGTTCAAAAAGTTGACTCCAAGCTGATAAAGGACATTCTGCTGGTTTTTAGACTTGCAGTCTAAGCAAATGCTTGAAACTGAGGATTTTAACTATGACAATTTTGTTTAAAACTTGTGTCTTTTCAATTGATCATCATAGGGGTTTTTTTTCTCTAAATGCATACTAATTCTCAGCCCCAATAGTAAATTCTAAAATCACTCCGGCATTCATCCCTGCTTTCTTTGGTTTAAAGAGGAAAAGTTACCATTTACACAGAGTTTTCTCTCTCCCATTTTAAGATTATATAATGCTCAATCTTCCCATTCTTGAGACAGAACTATCAGATAAGCACAAAGCGGTCACCTACTCTGCGCTTCAGGCATCAAAATTAACGCAAGCCTGAGTCTGTGCTTTTGTCCTCGCCCAAAGAAATGCTCCAAGGATGCATGAGGGAAATGTGCAGAGGAAAACAGGAAGCAATTCTGTGCCAAAAAATTCCAAAAATCAACAACAAAAAAACTCCAAGAAAAAACAACAGAAAAAACACACAAAAAACCAGCAGTGAAAGATGTTTATAATAGTGTTGCCATGACCAAATTGTGTGGAAATCTTTCAGTTCCAAGGGTAACAGAAAGTGCTGTGACAGTTTTGCCCCTTCAGAGCTTTTTGAAGCTGGAAAAAAAACCTGAACACTAAAACAAACTCCCTGAGCATCCACCTGGAGCAGCTGGCAATTTTCTTATGGTACAGTAAAACACAGTGGAGAAAGAGGTCTTCTCAAGATATCGAAGGAGATAAAGTCCGTGGTCTTCCTCGTTTTATTTAACTACTTAAAACAAAAACTTATTCCTGCCTACTCATTATATCTTCAGAGTAATTTTGTGGGGAAAAAAAAAGCAGTAGTGCAGCCCTAAATATACAGCTTGTTACTCTGTTCCCATGTTCCTGAGAATAAAATCACTGTTCCCATCAGTGTGCAAAGGAGTCTGGAAAGTTTACAGTTTAATCAGATAAGTCAGAGTGTGCATGCAAAACAAGTTGAATTGAGGCAGCAGTAGTATACACTATATCAGCTCCAAATGCTGGAGCCTGGGGGTGTTTCTGGAGGAAGAGATGGCTGCCTGAGGACCAGTTCTGTAGCATGATCCAGGGAGTAGGCAGAGCGGGCACAGCAACTGGAACACCTCCTCTCTCTCAGCAATGACTGAGACACTTGGAAAGACCAAGCCACCTTGATCCAAATGGAAAAGCAAAGCAAAAGAAGGAAAAGAGTGTAAGGGATCAGGATAAGGGGCAAAAATGGACATAGTAACTGGTAAAGGAAGATCCTGTGAGAAGAGCTTGCCTGTATAACTCTGTATCTGTCTCAGTATTTTAAGATGACCTAAAATACTGATGACCAAAGTTATATTTTGCCTGAAAAATAACTCTGAAGATGCCACAGTGGGATAGTTAGGGTTCAGCTGACAACTAGGAAAACTAACTGTGCACCTGAGACATGGTGTGATTGGCCTCAGTGGAATTATAAAATGAGGCCTCACTGTTTTGACAGTAGGCATTTGAACATGGGCTCACAACTGGAGGCTGAGTCACCAGATACATCGTGGGGAGACCTGTGGGAGTACGACTAACTTTCACTTCTCATGGCTGAAAGACAAGAGAAGGATGTAGAGGAACTGTCTGGAAACTTCCATTGTAACATAGGGTTCTGAAAAGGAAGAAGTCCGTCTCATTCTTCTAAATTTGTAGCCATTCTGCACAACTAAAGAAGGAAAAATGCTGCAACTATTTTTCAAACTAAGTCTTTCTTATCAAGAAGGTCTTTATTTCTTAATAATAAAATCTTATTTATAAGTGGCCTTATTTATATAGGCTGTGGAGTATGGACTGGGTGCCCAAGCAAGAGACTGTTTCTATGCTTGTCCCAGTGAAATTCACAAATGTAATCAGATCAGGTAAGAAGGTCCACTGATTGCCAGCCTAGATCACTACTAGCCACAGGGGCTGAAGATATCGTAGGCAGCGAACAATCAAAAATTACTGCAAGAGATGTAACTTGTATCTGCTTGTCATTGCACTCTTCCTGGACATAACTCTGAATAGGACCACCTCACCTTAAGCTTTAAAGGCATTTCTACCTGAAGGAAGTGGCTATAAGATGTTATCATGGTGCAATTGTGTTATTTTATATTAATTTTGCAAAGATACTAGCAATTACTCAGGTAGAACAAAGACAGAAATCAGACCAAAGAACTCTAAATACTCACAGGTTGTTTACCCAGATATTTTATAGGGTAAGGTTACTATGAAAGTTGAATAATATCTGGGAAAATAGAGGGTTGACCCTCTATTCGTATTTGGATGCAATTCTACCTTTATCTCACCTAGGTGTTAAATTATGCCAAAAACACATCTGTTCTCAGAGAATGTTTCTTCATTATTAATGCTTTTATGATATGAAGGAGCAATAAATTGTAACATTCTTGACATTCACAGTCACAGATAGTATCATTTATTGTCTTGGTTTTAAGTCTGGAGCTAGTAAAAGGTGTGATGTTAAATGTAAAGCCATAACTCAAGAACTGTTTCTACACTTGCCCCAGTGAAATTCACAAATGCAGTGAGAATAGGTTTGTCTCAGGCTAGGTGCTTAGGGAAGACTGACTTGTAAGACATTTTCTTGCACACATTGGGGTTAATGAGAGAGGACAATCAGGCAGCTGTTCAATGTTCAAGAGGCAAGCAAGACAAACACATAAGGACTGGAGACACGTGTCCTACATGTATAGCAAAGCCTGCTCTCAGTTCCGGTGGTTTGGTTGTCACTACTATTGTCTCTGCTGTTTGCAAGTTCCTGTGAATTTATGATGCTTTGCTGCAGGTGCTAAAGCAAACAGAGATTCCTGGGGGCTGCGCAGTTCTGGAGACTTAAAAGGAGAAAAAGGAGACAGAGGTGCTCCAGGACCACCAGGTAGGTGTACTAAACCTGGTATATTATTGGCATACTATAAACAAATACATGAAAGAATACAATATGCACATTTAACTTAAAAAGCAATCCTGCAGCTTTACCTGCCTAAAGTCTTAAACCAAAGTTACTTGCTGAATTGACACACAGAACAACAAAGCCATAATATTACGTAAAATGTCTTATGAAAAGAAGTACCTGTACTGCACATTTGTGAGTATTATGAATGTGTTAAATACAAGAATAGATATTGAAATGCAACTGCCTGGACAGAGATTTTTTTTTTTAATTTTAGGACATCATGTCCATTTCCTGAGATACCATTTTGTTGGCAATCTTTTTGAGTCAATTAAGCTAAAATCCAGTGCTTCCCATCTCAGGGTAACACACTTCTGCATTCTAAGTCCCAGGCAGTCATTTGCTGATGACAGCCCCACTTCCAGCAAGAGGTGGAACTAGATGTTCAACCAGCTTTTTAATATTCTATGCTTTATTTGTGAAAATCACGACAAGTGTGTGTGAACTAGAAATACCAGCTCACTGGTGGTAGGAGCATCAGAACAGATGTTCCACTATAAACATTTACTTTTCTGTATCAAAAAGTTGATGCACATTGCTAATTCTTACACATTCAAAAATAGTTACAGAAACAAGAATCTATTTGAAAAGATTCTTATTGCAAGCCCTACTTTTCTATACATTTTTTGAAAACTCATATACTGAGATAAGCCTTTGGTCAGTGCCAGAAATAATTTGAAATAGGAGAAGCCATATTTCAAATTAATATTGCTGTACCATATTCATAATCTTCATCCTTTTCTTATAATAAATACAAAGCTATATCTATATGGATATTTCTGTCTTTGTCCCAAAGACACAGTTCTGTTGACTGAAGATAATTTGGTTACTATTAAGAGGACATCTGTTTGTTCTAATGAAATCTGTTTTACTGCCTTGTCCTAATTAATTTTTGTTCTGTTCAGCATCGAGTGCCTTAAAATAAGTGGTTGGTGCTTCCTCGTATTCAATAAACTTGTAAAAAGAAGCAGCAGAAATTAAGAAAATTTTGTCTTCTATGCTGGTTTATCCACTATGAACATGCTGTTCCATGTTCTGTATTTAATGCAAATTCATGTCCTACAAGTATTTTTGCCTATACCTTACAATATCAGGTTCTTCAGAAGAAAAATCTTATGAAAAGATTATGTTTATGATCTTGTTACAGTACTGCAGCTAGTGAATTCTGGTTAACCTGAAAACTGAATTCACCTTTCTCCTAAAATAACAGATATTTATTTGTTTTCCAACCAAATCCTAACTAGCTTCAATATTTTCTGAAGTTAAAATATATTAACTAAGACCAGTTCTGTTGCTGCTCTATAAAATATTCCTGTTTGGTTCTTGCTCATTGATGTAGTTGCTAAAATATTCTTTCATGCAAACCAGTTTTCTAGGTCTCACAGATGTACATATAATCATTGAGAATGAAAATTCACAAGCCAGAAATTGCAGGGTAGTGGAACACAATTAAAGTATTGGAATTTTTTAAAACCTTCTCTTAGGGACAGATGGATGAAGCTCCTTCTACTACTGTATCTGTTGAGTTCCAGCAATCAGAAAAGCTTTCTGAACTGTAGTACTTGTCCACACAGTGGATTTAGTATTTATTTTTACAAAATATCTCCTCTCCAACCTTACAAACAGGCTCTATTAAGTGATATCATGCAAAAATATGAAGCCGACAAAAAAAGTGGGTAAACAGCATCTCCTCACACGGATCAAGCAAACTGCTGCAGCAAGCTATAATCGGCAGGGTTGGAAAGAAATCAAAATAGCTGCCATAGGGAGAATACATTTCTGATACATACAGATGTATGCAATGTCTACTTGACTTAACTGTACCTGAGATAGAATACTGAGACCTCAGTCCTATGTCTGGCATAGGGTTGGACCCAAAGATCTCAAAAATTAATCAGAACGCATATGAAGAAAATGAATTAAGCTGTTATGGACAGTTTTAAAACAGTCTTTTTTTCCAAGTGTATGCCAAACACAGATTATTTGAAGGTTTTTTAGACGTTTTGTGCCCGCTTGGCAGCTGTGGCTGACCACCCTTGACAGGCAACAGAACACAGCTGGTATAACCATTGATACTGGGTATTGGGTTTTCTTGCAGAAAAGCTTCACAGAACAATTATTCTGTGATTAGTATCACAGCAGTGCTGTTTCCCTATTTCTTTCCTGTTCCTTTCACTTGTCAGTTATGGTACTGTCCTTGCATAAAAGATAATGCAGCTACTGATTGGTCACCCCGCTGCTGGCAAAACATATGGCAAGCTTTTCTTTTGCCTTGGTTTCCATCAAATTTGAATGCTTCTCTTTAAGCCTCTGCTAGGCTACCATGTGTTTTTTTCAGAAGACTGGGAATTCATCTTTGAGACTTCTTTGCTTTCAAATTCGTCTGAAATTCAGTCAGATTCAGAAGTTATTAAGGTGGAATAACAGACAAGATAGGGCATGTAAGCCTTGATTTATTAGGAAACCAAACTAAAAATATCATTTAGATTTAAAGGTTAATGTTATAATTCTAAATATTTTTCCCTTAAACTCCCAAACCAGTAATATCCAAAGCAGTGCTTTTAAAAAGAAAATTACAGACAATTATTGTACTTAATTGTATTTTCTTCATTTTTCAGGTCCACCTCTGCCTCCATCATATTTTAGCCACTTTATTAATAGCATAAAGGTAATTATATCCCATTTGTGCTTGAGTTCCGTTAAGCTTTTTTAAAATGTACTTTACTATAAATTAAGCATAAAACAGTATAGCACAGTGAAATATACAAAACAAATCCAAGCAACAGTAATTATAAATGATACAAATTTCTTAAACTCCAGCTGCATAGACAAGTTTATTGCAAGTACAGAGATAGCAGATGTCAGTAGTCTAAAAAGACTACTTTTGTTAAAAAATTATTACTGAGGCTTTTTACCTTCCTGATGATGTTAAAGTGAGTCATAATTCACTGTTACCTAACATAAATTGGTATAAATTATCTGACACAAATGAAAGCTTGTGTTTCCATGCCAGGTCAACTAAGAGACATCCATTACTCAAAGGGCTTCTAGAAATATGTAGCAATAATTAACACATTGTAGGGGGTAGAAATTACCTCCTTGTAATACTATTTCTCTTTTAAGTACCCTGAATGTGTTCAAAGGATGAAAACTACTTTCTCTGGAATCTCTTACAAGAAAGTATACTCATACTTTGATGTGTTTGGTCTCTCTTAGTTCCATTATTCTCCAGGACACTTCAAGAGACAAAAATGAATACCAATGCAATATTATTTAAAATGTTTTTTAGTAAACAAGGCTCTTTATCAGTAGATCTGAAAGAATTTGAAACAGTTATCATTTAATGATACCACCAAAAGCAGTATACTGTCAGTTTCCTTGAACGACTGTTAGTGCTGTCTGGCTTACAGATTTTGTTTCAGCTTGGCTGAGTGCATCCAACTTACTCTCATGACACAAAGTGCTACACATATGCATGACAGAAGTGACGTGGCTTTTCTGATCTTACAGAGTTGTGTCTGTAGCTTTACAGTTTTAGCTACAAAGAAATCATTTTTCATCTAGACCTTCATCTCTGCAAAACGGCATGCCGTACATAAAGCTTTGTAGTCCTGTTTGCTGGGAAAATACAAGGAAGAAAAGTCAGAGGAGGAGCTATACATAGCCATCTCTACTGGCTTTCTGCAGCTATCTGTCATTCTTGCTTTGCTCTTTGCCTCTTCTATTCACAGGTTTATTTCTCAGAAAGGTGAAACAAAGTAGACCGAAGGAAGTTGAAGTTAAAAAAAAAAGGCAGTTGATCAGAAGAAAATGTGAGGAGGCAACTACAATTGCTGTGGCTCATTTTGCACAGAGAGATAACGACCTAGTAATGACTGGTCCTCAAACTAAAACCAACAATGAAGGACAGAAAAAGGGATGCAGTTCAAAGTGCCTGCAATTTTGTGCGGTGTCTTTTCTGTTACCCTGTTACAACCCCCTCCTTCCCCTTTCTCTCATCCTGTGCACAGTAATCTTGCCACATACTTTTAAATATGTGTCCATTCCATGTCAATCTTGCTTTGCTTTTGCCTTGATGAAGCAGAAAAGCAGAAAAACAGGCTTTTATGCTTCCTCCAACTTTCTCTTTACCTCCACTTACTGCACAAAACAAGGTTTTGGTGGGTAGAACAGCAGAAAACAGGAGAGGTATTTTCTCTGCCTCCACCTAACCCCACCTCCTCTAGCTGCTGCTCTGAGAGAGCCTTGAAGCCTCAATAGACAAAGTGTTCCTTTTCATTCCATATCACTGAAGAAGGACATGACATGAAAAAGATTTTAGGCAGATGCTTTTCTTTATTAAGCTCAGAGGTTTTATGTAACTTTGAAAGATCAGTACATAGAGTTCTGATCTCACTTCAGCTCAATGTTTTAAAATATATTCTCTTCAAAGGGTGAAAAAGGAGACAACGGAGTCACTGGTTTAAAAGGAGAAAAAGGAGAACCAAATGGAGGTTTTTTTCTGACAGGACCTCCTGGACCACCTGGAAGACCAGGATTAGTTGTAAGTCATGTGAGCTGTAGAATAGGAATACCTGTGGGTACCCATTGCTTTAATTTAGAGGACACTAAAAAGAGATAAACAAAATGATGCTAAGAACTATATAAAAATTCATATGCTAACCATTAGGTGAATAGAAGAGAGTTGCATTAGGCAAAAACACAGACACTTCACAGTTGTGCACAGCATTAATTGCTATGAAAAACTGATGTAATGTTATGCTCAGCTGTCTAATACAACTACATCAGTATGTAGATTCATACTATTTATAGCGTTACAAATCAAGGCAGTATATATAAATTGTGACAGTCCTACTTACATCCTCATAAATGCCAAAATAATTATGTTCCATCTAAATAATTTATCTCATTTTCTATTCCAGTAATCCAAAAACATAAATGTAAAGTCCAGTGTGTATCAGTCTGGATCATTCCTATGAAATTCAGGCACTGTCTAATCTCTACCTAGTTGTTTTATCTACTGCAAATTCCCACCACAGCTTCTTTGGAATCAAATGCACCAATTATTTGGAAACCTGAGTTTATCCCTGGGATGTGGCAACAAATACATGCATTGCACTGCTCCATTATAATATTCAGTGACAAGAAGCATGAATAGGTGGGTCACAACTGAGGATGAAGTGTTACGTTAGGTTAGCAAGCCCACCTTCAAAAAATCCCCTGGTACTACTTCACATTTCTGAGAACCATCTCCCCATTTAGAAACTGTTCTACTGGCAAGACGGAGTTGGTTGGCACAGCTGAGCTCTCCTAGTCCAGGGCCCAAAAACTGTTCCATGTATGCAAGCCAGTTTTAGCACAGGGAGCACAAGCCCTCCTTATTCAGGCTGAGGACACACTGCTGAACTGGAAACACAGAGTTGGAGCGTTTTTAATCTGGATGACTGGCAGCTGGAGGGCTCAAGGAGCATGACACGAAATTTGATCACAGGAGGGAGAAGACAACACTCATCTTGAGACATGCGTCCTGCATGGACACACTTTACCTTCTGACAAACTCTTTTAAACACATCAAATCAAGTAGTCTCAGCAAGAGCAGAGTTGAGATCCAAGACTTTGAAAGTACTGCTGAGAGTTTTGCAGGTATCAGCAACTAAGGAATAGGTGCCAAAACTTTCAGAAAGTTTTCTGAAACTTAGATTCTTTAATTTAGTTTAGTACATGGTCACCTTTTCCTTTGCCACTAATATCCATGTCTCCTTGAAGAAAACTATGTACACACTCATGTCTGAACAGTGATGTGGTGCCAGGCCTTCAGAAAATGTTATCACCAGAGATAAAGGCTCTGCATTAGTGAAACTGATACATTCAAAGAAACACTGTTTTATCACTGATAGGGACCAAAAGGGGATTCAGTTGTTGGACCCAGAGGACCTCCAGGATTACCAGGCCTACCTGGCTTACCAGGTTATGGAAAAATTGGACCTCCTGGCCCACCTGGCCCACCAGGCCCACCAGGACCCCCTGCAATATATGGCTCAGGTGAGAGGGTGTGATTTCACTTTTCACTGTATATGTGAGCGTATACACATGTGCTAACACCACCACTGTCTTTATATACCTACTCTTCCATCTGCCCACCACCCACTCTGCACATATGATTCAGGTTGCTCCCCTCTTTCCTCCTGCTCTCTACCAATTTCTCCTCAAGGGAGTAATGGGGAACATGCTCTTCTTGTGGTGAATGGAGTTAAATTTGGGTGGGGGCCAGTCACAGGTGGTGTTCCCCAGGACTCAGTACTGGGGCCAGTTCTGTTTAATGTCACTATCAATGATCTGGATGAGTGGGTTAAGTAAACCCTCAGTAAGTCTGCAGATGACACCAAGTAGGGTGGAAGTGTTGATCAGTTTGAGATCGTCTTGAGGTTAGGAAGGCCCTACAGAGGGATCTGGACAGGCTGAATCGATGGGGCAAGGCCAGTTGTCTGAGGTTCAAAAAGGCTCCGTGCTGAGTCCTGTACTTGGATATGTTGGACTCAGGGACATTAAAGGTTTTTTCTAACCTAAATGATTCTATGATTCTATGATGTACAGGTAGTACCCACAGTAGGATTTAGATCTAGAATGAAACTGCTGGAGGAGTGCTTCTAAAAGCTAGTTGCTGAATAGAAACAAAATTCTGGGAGGGTTGGTTACTGTGCCTTTAATGATTTTCAACTTACTGGACTAGGAAGGGAGTAAAATGGGCTACAAATAGTCGCATGGAAGGGGGCACCTTTGCAAACAAGGTGGCACTTCAGCTTCAGGCAGATTCTCTCAAACTGGCATCAAAGGGAGTATGTGGCTATAAACCAAGTGCTGTAGTTCAAGACATTTTTGCTTTGACTCTTAGGTCACAGGTCTGCAAGTGACAAGCCTCATACTGTCAGTGTCTAGCCCTTAGATTAGGTTCTGGTGGACTGGCTCCTGGCGTCCTCTGACCTTACTCTACAGGTCTGCCCGAGCAAGTGACTTTAATTCCTCTCTCTGGAAACTCTGACCAGGTCAGCTTGGGAATCCAGCAAGGTAAAACCAGAGTAAAGCATCTGTTAGTCTCAGCTGAAGATGGTTTACTGACAGAAAGGGAATTGTTAACTGAATAGAGAGGCTATAATGCACATTCGTCCTGCCTAAAGTTTGGGCAGGTCTAGCTAATACTGATCTTTTTTTCTAAGAACTAACAATCAGACTGTTTACCCACAAGACCTGTGCCTCAGTATGCTTGATGGGAAGCAGACTACTCTGTCCCCATTTTGTTCTCTCTTGAGGTTTTTCTTGAACCGAGTCAGACTCATCTGTATAGCTGTACAGGAAAGCTATAGGTCCAAACTGTGCTCCAATAAATATTATTAACTGAGTGTTTATCAGAAGTGTTCATCCTCTGACAAGTATTTGAAAAAGAAGAAATACTTACCATGTTTAATGTTGAAACATGAGCCTGTACCTGAATTGGCTCCTCACCATTATAATACAGACAGATCCTCAGCATCCATAAAGGCCTTCAGGCCTTTTCCTGTGTAATTTATATTAAGGACTTCTGAAAATTAGCTAAGAGACCCAGTCAGACAAAACAAATTATTATTAGCATTCCATCTCTATACTTTCACTTATCCTCTCTCCCATTAGACCTCATCATCATCCTCCTACACATTTTCCTCTCTGCTTTGTAAAAAGCTTCTTTAGGCAGCACACTGATGGATGTCCATTTTACTAAATGTTACAAACACAGATGTTTATTTACTTCTAGCTTCAAGGCACTGTTATCTCTGTTAAAGCTGTTACTGTAATATGGGGCTCACATACTGTAATATGGGGAAAGATGCTTGCTTTCAGTCTTCCATATCTTTCCTTCTTCCCTTCCTAAAAAGAAATGAGATTTTACTCCAGAAAATAAGGACTTTCACCTCAAGATGAAGATATTCAGGTTTGGAGTAGAGCCAGCTACTAGGTACTAGATATTGTGGACTGCAGTCTTAGAAGTTCAAGTCCATAACACTGGAGAATTCTTTACTGCTTTGTTACCTTTTAGAGCAAAAACCTCCCTCAAAGCCTATACGGGAAGAAGCTGAAAGTTCTTCCTCTTCTGTATGTATGCCATTAGACACTAGCAGAAGAGCATTCTAGTAATTTTAAGTGAATCTGGTTCATTTGGAGCTCTTGGACAAAATCCCACACACACACAAAAAAAAAAAAAAGAAAAAGCATTGAGGGTGGAAGCAAGGATGGGTAGCCAGAGAGGAATATAGAGAAATTGTCTGAGCAGTCAGGGATCAGGCTAGGAAAGCTAAAGACCTGACAGAATTAAATCCGGGCAGGGACATTAAGAGCAACAAGAAAAGCTTCTATAGGTATATTGGGGACAAAAGGAAGATGAGAGAATATGTGAGCCCTCTTCATAAGGAAACAGGAGACTTGGCTACCCATGATGTAGAGAAGGCTGAGGTACTCAATGACTTTTTTGCATTGGTGCTCACCAGCAAGAGCTCCAGCCACACCACCCAAGTCGCAGAATGCAAAGGTGGGACTGGGAGAATGAAGAACCACCCACTGTAGGAGATAGGTTTGAGACCATTTAAGGAACCTGAAAGTGCACAAGTCCATGGGACCTGATGAGATGCATACATAGGTCCTGAAGGAACTGGCAGACTAAGTTGGCTGGAGCACCTCTGCTATGGAGACAGGCTGAGAGAGCTGGGCTTGCTCAGCCTGGAGAAGAGAAGGCTCCGGGGAGGCTTTAGGACAGCTTCCAATACCTAAAAGGGCTGACAAGAAAGCTGGAGAGAGTCTTTTTAAAAGAGCATGTAGGGAAAGGACAAGGGGGAATGGATTTGAACTGACAGAGGAGAGATTTAGATTAAGTATGAGGAAGAAGTTCTTCCCTGTGAGGGTGGTGAGGCCCTGGCACAGGTTGCCCAGAGAAGCTCTGGCTGCCCCATCCCTGGCAGTGCTCAAGGCCAGATAGGACAGAGCTTTGAGCAACCTCAATGGAAGGTGTCCCTGCCTGTGCCAGCGTGGTTGGAGCCAGATGATCTTTAAGGTCTCTTCCAATCCAAATCATTCTATGATTACATGATTTGCAGAGTATCTGCAACAGATTGAAATCTGTTGACCTTTACCTCCCAAATAACAGAGAAAAGGCTGTTTCACCACTGCTTTACAAAAAAATCCTTTGAATGTATTTTCTGTAATTGTCTTAAAAACCACTATTCAGAACTTGATTATGTAAGTTCTATGTAAGGCATATGGCTATTTAAAGACACCACCACCAAGCCTTTTCTTTATGTCACTAACCTTGTCTCTCAAAAAAGATGACCTTCAACATGTATTGTATGCTTGTTTCATTTTAGCAGCTGCAATGCCTGGGCCACCAGGTCCCCCTGGAGAGCCAGGGCCACCTGCAACCAGGAGTCTGGTAAGACAGCAAAATAAGGAATTTTGCCATTGAAACATTGCTTCAAATATTTTTGGTGACCATTGGAAGCACTGAGAGGAGGGAAAGCTCCTTCCTGTGTTTTTATTTATTAGAAAGTTTTCTGGTTTTCTGAACCTCCAAATTTTTCAGCAAGAAATTAAAAGAAGTGGGAAAAGTGATAAGAGAAGTCTGTCCATTGCCTTCTTAGTAACAAGCACCTGTAACTGTTGTTAGCAACTTCACCTGCTGAGGTACTAGACTAACTACTGAATGCCCAGTTTCCATGAAAAATATGTTACTGAATTAAAACCCATTAATATAGATCACTTGATTCTAAAAAAAACATAGATTTCCCTCGCAAATCTAAAAATTGTTGTGTCATATAATATATAGAAATTTGTTTCCTTTTCTTACTCCATGAATCAAATCAAAATTGTATCCCAGATATCCATGCAGTAAAAATGACAGCTAAGACTTCTGTCTTTTTAATTTCTAAATTAAATAGTCATAGTTTCTGGGGGAAAAAAAAAAATCAAGCTAGCAGAGGGGTTTCATTGCAAATCCTTCCTTTTCCACATTCTCATATTATGGTAGAACAGTAATTGACTGGATAGCTTAAGCAATCATTTGAGAATGCACTAATGAACAAACAGACTTTCAGTTCATGTATATCATATCAAATGAATTAACAAGAATCTTAATTTCAGTTTCTTAATGCCTTCCCACCATAGTGTCATACCTCTGCTGACTGCCTTTTCTCACAGAAATTCAGGACTGACAATAATAACAGATTAGAGGAGAAACAGGTGTTCAAAGGCTGGTACCTCAAGGTGGTAGTCTGTAGATACAGGCTGGGAGCTACTGTCACAGATAGAAGATCCAAGACTTAGGTCAAAACCAACAATAAAAACCAACATTAAAAACCAATATGCAGATCTATAGTAGGGCCTGTATGATTCAGAAAGCATTAATATGCCTTCTGACACAGAAGAAATGAGAAAGAAATTACACTCCAGTGTTAAGAAGTAACATTCTCAAGAAACTTGCCCCTGGTTTTACACCACCTGCAACTATCAGACTGTAAAAGCAGTCCATCTTAACGAGGACTGTGTTCTTATCTTCAGCTGACAAAGGCAGAGGTAGTAAGTGCAATGTCTATACTTAACAGACATCAGTTTATGTCTCATGATGATCAATGAAAGAGAAATTGAAAAATACTTGCTGTGTAAACTAGAGGTATCTGGAAACATAAAGAAAGGAATGGAAGAAAACACCCTTAACAAAAAGAGATAACAACACTAACAAAAATGTAACAGAAGCAAATTAATCTAGAGTTGTGTGTGACATTTACAAGCCTTATCAAATATCTCCTGAACTCTGCCATTTTCATTAAGTATGCCAAACTGTAGAGATGCAATGATCTTCACTCAGTGCAAAATTAACTACTGGTGTAGTTCTACACCAATCCAGAGAATGGTGATGCTGGTGTGCTAAATTAGTGAGATATTTATGTTACCAATGCTTTTTGTATGAAATTATATAAAACTGATTTATGAGCATTAGCTGCAGAAGAAGCCTTGACAATTATGTCTTCAGTGAGACTTCAGTTTAACAATTTAACTTGCAAAATGTTTCGTGTGTCTGATGAAGCATCTTTCATTTTCCTACTTGACAGGTTACAACATTCTATAACATTGAGGGTATGCTGGAAAAAGTTCATTTGGTAGCAGAAGGTACGCTAATCTATCTGAGTGAAACCAGTGAGGTTTATATCCGTGTTCGAAATGGATGGAGAAAATTGCAGGTACTATTGCACTGTGTCCTAATCCTTTCCAACTTCCTTGCTCAAAATGGAGTTGCAGATATTTTTCACATGGATGGAGAAGTATGGGTGCAAAAATACCTCTTTATAGTTTAGAAACTTTTGGTGATGTGGTTTTGTTTTCTTGTCCTTTTGGATTCTTTCAGCTTGGTGAGCTAATTCCTATCCCTGCTGACAGCCTTCCTCCTCCAGCCTTATCAAGCCATGTAAGTACAATATATGGGACTGAAAAACTGAGTCTAAATATGCAAAACCAGGCAATACACTTGGCAGACTGCAGGCAGATCCTGCACAACATAATTTTCCACTGAGACCTGCCAGTTCAAAGTAAACATCTTGCCACTACATAAGCTTACAAATTGGTTCACGATTGCCAGTCATCTGTTTCTATTATCTTCTAAGACTCTAAACACTATAGAGACAAAGCAGCATCTACGAAAAGCAGTACAAAGCAAGCTGCCTACCAGAAAAACAAAACAAAACCAAAAAACGAAACCCACCAAACTGTATTCTGTTTTGCAATACTGAAGTCACCCATCAAATCCTAGAATGGTTTGGGTTGGAAGGGACCTTCAAAGATCGTCTAGTTTGACCCCCCCCCCTGCAATGAGCAGGGACATCTTCAACTAGATCAGGTCACCCAGAACCGCATCAAGCCCTGGTCTTTTACAGGTAAACTCAGAATTCTATTTCTGAAAAGGTTTTCTTTAAATTATTACAGTCCTGCATTCAGGGTATATCATCATCACCTGCATGTAGCTTATCCCAGAGTGTGCTGAGGGTCTGTTGTAAAGCCTCAATTAGTCTGCACCTGACCCCATTCTGCAAGTTATTGCACCAACCTGCATGTGAACACGCTGTCTGTCCCCCAAAAAATTGCAGGAGGATGAAAACCAAGAAGTGGTGAAGGCGCTAGTGAGCAGTCTGATGAGAGAGAAATGCACTTAACACACTGAGAAAATGTCTAGACCTTATGCTACAGGAAATTGTATGCAGCCTCCAGCTGACACCACGTGACTTTCCCATCTGGTACAGCTTGTTACTCTTACTCACCATGACTGGAGAAAAAAACTGCTGTTCTTCACACAGTCCGCAGATCATCAACTTTCTGGTTCCTACATGCCAATTGCTTCAAAGAGCAAATTACAGAGGCCTTAAGAAACATTCCCACCACTACATTTTCTGTTCCCACATCCTCCTTACCGTTCCAGTTTTAATTTCCCTGAACTGGTCTTCTACTCCTGCCAAGAGCAAGCTGCCTCCATGCAAGATTCCAGGTGCTGACATCAGCTCTGGCAGAGCACTGTGGATGGGTACACTTGAGTCCAGGAAAGCAACACCAGCCAGGACAGCTTTCAAATACATCTTTATGTGACAGACCATTAATTTGGTCTGATATGTAGATAAAGTATGCTGGCTATGCGGTTTGGTTTTATTTTTCAGAGGCAAGAGAGTTTCAGATTCTCCAATGTTCAATGTTTGTTTTATTTAGAAAATTATTGTCTAAAACTCTGATCTGAGTAAACTGTCTAACATATCTGTTTGCATGTGTTAAAATAACAGGGATTTCAGTCTCTTCCAGCACGAAGTCCAGTAACAAGTATGAACAATGGAAAACCAGCAGTAAGTGTGAGATCTGTATTGCAACCGCGTAGTTTTGGTTTGAAACATGACAGTGTACATCTTGAGAGAGATTTGTGATAATTGCTCTTCAAATTCACATAACTTATTTTTATATAAAAAAAATATTTTATATTCTATATTATTATATTACATATTCTGTATTCCATATAATTATATAGAATACATTATATATTATAATTATTATGTAGATTAAATATATATATTCACATTTATTTATGTGAATATAATGTTATTTATTATATAACTTCAGAAATTTACAAATACACTGTTTTAACTGGATTAGAAATCTCAGAGACAATTTTGTTTCCTCCAAATCTACTTTCATCATCCTAGCCCTTTTCCCATCTCAAAGGACAACAAAATGCTAATTCTGATTTAGTAATACCTCTTTACTTAGTGATAGTACCTACAACAAACCATTAATTTTTAAGTTAGTAATATTGTTGCACTCAATTAAAAAAAATACTTAGAATATTTTCTATCTTCACAGTGCTGTTTGTTTCAGGTAGACAATTTAGAATGTAAGCATTCATTTACAATACTTTCAAATAGTAAGACAAATAAAGACAGGTAACTGACTTACATCTAAAACAAAGCAAAACTCCACAAACAAGCAACCAAAGAAAAAAAGTGCGGATTAGTTCTTGCATCTATACTGTTTGACTCAAGCATGCTACTTGTATTTTCTAACAGTGAATTTTTAAATGGTGTATGGTCACTTCTTACTACTTATTTCGTACTTGTAGGATTTGAGATTTTGTTTGTGTGATAACTCCAAGGCTTCTACTTTAAAATATTAGCTGCTTTTAAAACAATTTAATTTTTTAGGAGTATATAATCTTCATTGTTTCCTTAATTTTCATGGAATCCTAGAATGGTTTGAGTTGGAAAGGACCTTAAAGATCATCTGGCTCCAACTCCCCTGGCACAGGCAGGGACACCTTCCACTAGATCAGGTCGCTCAAAGCCCAGTCCAGCCTGGACGCTGCCAGGGATGGGACAGCCACAGCTTCTCTGGGCAATCTGCACCAGGGCCTCACCACCCTCACAGGGAAGAACTTCTTCCTAATATCTAATCTAAATCTGCCTTCTTTCAGCTTAAAGACATTCTCCCTTGTCCTGTCTCTAGCTGTCCTTGTGAAGTCACTCCAGCATTTTGTAGCCTTCCTTTAGCTTCGGGAAGGCTGCTATAAGATCTCCCCATAGCCTTCTCTTCAGATAAATTTCAAATTATTTCTGATATGGGTCTCAGCTTTAAGAAATGTAACATTAAGGCAGCAACTACCTGTCATGGAATGTCACCTGGTATGGAAGGGACCAGTTCTTGTTCTGGCAGGAGGAGGGGAGGAGGTCTAGTTTGTTTTCAAATAATGTCTTCCTTCTGCTACAAACTTAAAAAACCACAAACAAAACCCACCATAAAATTAGTGACTTTTCTTTTTTTCTCCAGCTGCATCTGGTGGCTTTAAACTTGCCATCTTCTGGTGACATCCGAGCAGATTTTCAGTGCTTTCAACAGGCCCAGCTAGCAGGCTTGACATCTACCTATAGAGCCTTCCTCTCATCGCATTTGCAAGATCTGGCCACAGTTGTCAGAAAAACCGACCGACAACATTTACCAATAGTCAATCTTAAGGTAAAATTGAGACTTAATATTTGTTTTATTAGGACAGGCTGTAATTGCCCCCAAAATCTTGGAAAATGGCAAAAGCAGGAAGTTTCAATCCAAGCTGCATTTTATAACAAAGCAGCTTTGCTTCATATTTCAGTCAGGTTCAAAAACCAAAAAAGTAGTGATAAAGTTGAAAGTCACAGATTGTCTCACATTACCTTTGCATTTTCAAAGCATTGATTTTTTCCAGTATCCTAAGGCTAATGGCAGAAATAAACCTATGAGAATAGCCTACTTTGAGCAGACCACTGACAAAGCAACAGTACAATGTTCAGCTTTCTAGATGTTTTTTATTTCAGGGAAAGTGCATCCTCATTTCTCAAAACCAGATATGTTCTACCTTCTAGTATGATTACAGAGTATAGTAGGCTAAAATGCCCATTTTTCTTATTCCTCAACATAAAGGCAAAGTCTGCTTAGGAGTGATGCTGGACCTGCCCCAGTGAAATTGAAAGTCTAGAGCATGAGTCATTTTGTGGTCTCACATAAACAGACACACTGTAAAACTGAGGGAAACAAGCCATGTCTCCATAGCATTGACTGGCTCCCAGAACAAACGGCCAAAGAAACCTGAAGGAATAATACGTGATGCTTAGGACATGCTGACCGGATGCTACTCTGAAGTGCATGCAAATACGGAGACTTGGAAACAAATCTGTAAACACAATATTATTTCAACTTTGAAAAAATCAAAATCAATTTGAGAGGTAGCCTGATGCAAAGCTTTTTCATTGATCATTTGCAACAAATGCCAAAATTTTCACAAAATTATGACCTCAACAGAATTTCCAACATGAATTATCTGTATATTTTGTCTGTAGCTAGTTCTAAGCAATTGTTCAAAGAACTCCTTAGGCAGTTGAAGGAGAAAACGATAGTGGAAATGGAGATGCTCAAGCTACCTGACTAGTTTGAGTGACAATACAACTGAGATGCAACTGTGAGGCAAAGGTGTGAATCAGAGAGCTATTAGCATAGGGATGATAGATCAGACAAATTTATTCAGGAGTATCATGCAGAAACTGATGTGAAAACTGGAATCGTACGTGTCCTAAAATTCAGAAAAGCTTTTAGATGTATAGATAAGTCTATAAGAATCGGGTATGATGTGGGTTTGGATTTGTTTTATTTGAAAAAATGGCTTTGAATTTTAACAGGGAGAAACACTTTTCAGTAACTGGAATTCTATATTTAATGGAAATGGTGGACAATTTAACATTCATGTTCCAATATACTCCTTTGACGGGAGGAACGTAATGACCGATCCATCTTGGTGAGTTTACACTACCATTTATAAGACTTGCATGACATTTTTTTTTACTAGATAGTACAAGTAGCAATATTTTGGCCTACTAGAAATTATGCCATCTTTCTTCTCAAATTCCAATAGCCTACGAATGGGATACCAGGTTGTGTCCTCTTTTACTTCTTTTCTTTTCTACCTTAATATTTCCCTGACTGCTTGGTTCAAGCGGGAGGAATGCAGAAAAACAGGCCACCACATATGTAGGTGTGCAGTTAAATAAAGGAAAAAGCCCCAAACCAACCAAACAACAGAAAAAAAACCCAAACCAAAACCCAAAACCCGTACTTTTTCAGGAAATAACTTCTTAACATTACTTTTCAGGCCTCAAAAAGTAATATGGCACGGTTCAACTACAAATGGGATCCGACTGGTTAGCAACTACTGTGACGCCTGGCACACAGCTGATACAGGAGCTATGGGACAAGCATCGCCACTGAAGATGGGGAAGCTTCTTGATCAGAAAGTATATAGCTGTAGTAATCAGTTTATTGTACTCTGTATTGAAAACAGTTTTGTATCAGATCCCTAAGGAAAATAATTCATCTGTTGCACATAGGAATATTCCATTTTATGACAGAAAAAGCTGACACTGAAATTTCATTTGTAATGATGTAAATATTTTATTTTTTGTAATTGCACATTTCAGGAAAAAATAGCCAAAGAAAACATACCTCAACACAAACTGCATTCCAGTTAGGTGGAACATCCATTCACATGCAGCTGACTTAAAGCTCATTCTTTCACTTGAACCCCCCACAGTTCAAAGATTGCCAACAATTAATTCACAGAGCCATGGCTTTCTGGATGGGCTGAAGATCACTCAAGGTAAAGGCACTCAAGTGTAGATTATGAGAAGGTCCTGTAGCCTCTCTTATGAAGTATGGCTCCGCAAGGCTGCTGCTTCTTCACAGCTGAAAAGCTGCATGCTCTATGATCTTCTTTTCACTTGCATAGACTTTGAATACCCAAGGCAATATTCATATACATATACATACTGCCCCTGAGCAAACAATGGGAGGCTGTTACATATTACATGGCTGGAATATTCAAAAAAGCTTTAAGAGCAAAGGTGCTCACCTTGTCAGATTTCAGAGGTAGCTGAGTACCTAACTACTGTAAGCTTGCATGGATTGCAGCCTGGTGCTTACACATAAATTTAGCAGCTTCCACTTCTTACTTCAGCTTTTTTCCTTGCAGATTCTAGGCATAGGGCTTTAGGCAGGAGGAGTGAATTTCACTTAGACAAAATCTGCTCTTTATTTTGGTGCTATTGTTACCAGGAAACCTACAGTAATGTTAATAGGAAACATCCTGTTTTACTGGTAGAACTGTGCAAAGTAAATGCAGACAAACCAACCATCTGACCTATATTTATTTCATTGCATATTAAAGGAAGTAATTTCCTGTTGTGGCAGACTACTGAATGAAAGATGTCTGTCATGGTTTCTTTAAAATAAGTTCTACACATGTTAAACCACTAAGTTATATATAAAGTTATTTTACTTTTTGTGAATATACCATTCTGGCATTCACATAATTAAAGAATTGTTTATATAAAATAACAGCAGCAATGACAGGAATGATCAGTAAATGCTAATATTCTTTGCAAACAGTACCACCACAGTATCTAAAGTCTTTTGCCTATATATTTTTCTACTGCATACTTCAAACAATGTATTTACTTGTATTTTATCAGGCAGTAACTAAGGAGGTCAAACTCCACATTATAATTTTTTAAGATTTAATCTAGAGTCTGTGTTAGAAATACATGCTCATAAGCTGACAAATAGAGTATTAAATCACTAGATTTAATTCAAAGGACAAAAGCAAACCACAGTTACTATACTAAACTGATATAATCATATATCATAATATTGTGACATACAGCTTTGTTTTTCCATTTTACTATAAAAGCTTATTTCCCAGGGTCAGCTGAATCATATCTTTTTTTCTTGGAAAAGTCATGACTCCATTGTTACAACATGCTAATGAGGCAAAAGCAGTTTATATTACATTTAAAATTTATGCATAACAAATCACTGCACTCATTTATAGTCCATTTCCCTACAATACTGAGCACTTTTGTGAAATAACAAATTCCTTCAGTTCACACAGTTGAAAGAGTTGTATATGTACGTCAGGGTTTCACTCTGAGTCACAGAAGGCTCAAAGAGGAAAATAAAGTGCTTTTACTTATGTCCAGCAGGAATCATCTACCTTTAATCCTTTTGTTGTAGACTCTCAGCTCAGACAAGTCATGGCTAGCGGGGTTTGCACTTGCAGCCAGTCATCATCCAGTCTCACTGTCAGTTCTTGCTCATCCACTCCTGAGCTAGAGCCAGCAGCTAGGGAGCTGGCTATGCCTGGAATTGCACTGATAAGAGGTGGGGGAGAGACGGGATCACCCAGAAGAGCTGTGTGAAGGGGCAAGAGAGAAGACTAAAAAAACCATGCAGTTCTTAGGAGATACTGGACTAGCATTTAAGTTGGACCCAGCAAAACTGTGTCCAGAACTCTGTTTGTGCCCCTTTCAAAGGGCTAATCCCCTCTCTGTAGCCTGTATAGCTGCTACAGCTTAGCAGGGAACTGAAACGGTTAAGCACCATCAGTGAGATATTGAAGAACCCTCAATGGTTGCTTGCCACTTCTAAAGTTAATCTGCAGGCTACAGGAATTTACTGCATCCTTCAATTTCATACACAGAGCATGAACCATGCATTTTCTGGGCTGCTGTGGTGCTGAGTTCACATGCTACACTCACACATAAGCAATGGAGCTAGCCTACCAGAGAACGGAATGAGAGATCTGTTGAAAAGTGAGCTTGCCCTTGGAAAAAAAAACCCAACATTTTTTGTGATTTTTAAGCAGAGCTAGTGAGGCTCTTTATACTCCCCAGTATAACTGAAGAGAAACAGTAGGGCATGACAGAGAAAAAAAATGAGCCCAGTACTTAAAAATAAATTCACTTTCTCTATCAGAGCAGAACACTTTTTTCAGCATGATTCCAACACAAAGGTCAGGTGCACTTGAGGAAGAACATCTGCTAATTCAGGTAAGGAACTGTGTATAAAGCAAATTAACCGCCAGAACGAGCACCAGAGCAAGGCTGAAAAAGTAACTGCACTAGAAACCAACGTAGAAGTCTGAATGAACAAAATCAGAGTACCAGCCAAATAAGTTTCTTCTGTCTTTAAGAGGAAGGCTTTGGTTGAAAAAATCCATTTATTTTGAAGCTTTGATACACTTGAAAAGGATCAAGTGCACTTAGAGAATTCACTATAAATACAGGGGAAATGAAAACCTTCTAAAACATGAGAACTCCAGGGCTAGTTGATGAAAAAAATACAGCAGACCCATTTCACCTATTGGAATGAGTATTTCTAGAAATCAAACTGATAGATTATCCTTTATAAGAATTACAGGTGCAAGCTACAACAGAACCTTCCTTTCAATCGAAAAGAATCCACAGTGGGGTTTGCACGTCTGCAAAACAATTGGTGCGCCATTAAAAATAAATAAAATGTAATTTTCATTAATATGGTGCTTAACCTGGGAAAAAAAAAAAAAAGAAAAATGGGGGG